>JAXLNO010004443.1:102340-131880 GCA_038087875.1 Malacoraja senta
GGGAGAGAGGGGGAGAGACAGGGAGGGAGAGAGATAGGGAGGGAGAGAGAGAGGGAGAGGGGGGGAGGGTGAGAGAAAGGGAGAGAGGGAGGGAGGGAGAGGGTGAGAGAGGGGGAGAGAGAGACAGAGGGAGGGTGAGAGAGAGGGAGAGGGAGGGAGGGTGAGAGAGGGGGAGAGAGAGAAAGGGGAGTGGGGGAGAGGGAGAGGGAGAGAATCAACATTGAACTGTGTCTACAGCACAACCAGGCTGAATTGAGTTTGACTTTAGTTTATTTGAAAAAATATACAAAAGATCATTATAATATCCCAGCAGATTTATTGGATGAAGCAATGCAGATAAAAGCTGAATCAGCAAACTTAATATCATATTTGTATAATATTATCTTAAATGTAGAAATACCATCTACGGAACGTATTAGAAGAGACTGGGAACAAGAATTAGCTATTAAAATCTCAAAGGAAAGTTGGAATGAACACTTATTAAACGTGCATAAATGTTCGATTAATGTAAGACACACTTTAATACAATTTAAAATTTTACATAGATTATATTATTCAAAAACTAAAATTGATAAAATTTTCCCCAATGTATCATCCATTTGTGATAAATGTCAATCCCAAGAAGCTACTATAGCGCACTCATTTGTTTTCTGTACAAAAATTCAAAAATTTTGGATTGAAATTTTTGAAATCTTTACAAAATTATTTAAAATAAAACTGATACCCAAAGCAGAATGGATTATCTTCGGAACAATGGAAGATGGTCCAGAACTAAATGTGTTCCAAAAGAAATTAATAGACTATGGGTTAATAATTGGAAAAAAGTTAATCCTAAAGTTCTGGAAAAACGCTCCAATACCAACTATAAACATGTGGATTTCAAATATGTTCGAAACATTACACCTAGAAGAGATAAGACTCCTCCTGGCAGGTAAACCAGATCACTTCCACCTGACCTGGTCTGCATTTATAGAATTATTACAAGTATAGGTCAGGTAAGGGGGGATGAAAGCTGGAGAGTTGGTATGTCCCATTTGCGTGATGCGTATAACAAAGTATTTGTTTTTCCCTTTTTTCCTCTTTCTCTTTTTTTTTTCTTCTTTAGGGTCTATCTCTTAATCCTTTCTTTTTAATTTCTTTTCTATAGGGTCTCTGTTCTTTCTTGTTGTTACGTTTTTACACCTTCACTAATTTCCTTCACTTTCTCTTTTTTCTTAATCTCAACCTTTCCTTTTTATCAGTGTAAAAAATGACGGAGTACATTAATTGTAATAAGGTATATGTGATGAGTACTAATGTAATTGGTTGTAATGTAATGTACTTCTAATAAATATATATATTTTTTTAAAAGACTTTAGTTTATTGTCACGTGTGGTACAGCGAGTTACAGTGAAAAGCTTTAGTTACGTGGCTGATCTATCTCTCCCTACTAATCCCATTCTCCTGCCTTCTCCCCATAACCCCTGACACCTAAGGTAGACAAAAGTGCTGGAGAAACTTAGCAGGTGCGGCAGCATCTATGGAGCGAAGGAAATAGGCAACGTTTCGGGTCGAAACCCTTCTAAGACTTTATGCTCCATAGACGCTGCCGCACCCGCTGAGTTTCTCCAGCACTTTTGTCTACCTTCGATTTGCCAGCATCTGCAGTTCCTTCTTAGACCCCTGACACCTAATCAGGAATCTATCCATCTCTTCCCTAAAACTATCCATTCATTTGGCCCCCACAGCCATTTGTGGCAGAGAATTCAAACCCGTAACCTCATCCTTAGTTAATTGATTGTTTTATTTTGTGTCCAAGATGGGTGCCGGAAGGGGGAGTGGACGCTGGCGCGTATTAGCAGCCGCTGCTCTCTCTTCCATACTCTGTTTTTGATTTTTGTGTTCGGATTGAATTCTGTTTTTAATTTGTGTACTTGTGATGTCTTTACTATTTATTTCATTCCGCTTACATGTTTCTACTGTAAAATCTGTAAGGTGTCCTTGAGATTTGAAAGGTGCCCATAAATAAAATGTATTATTATTATTATTATTATTATCCTTTATAATAATGGGCTGTAATATCTTATGTCAGCACTGATGTCAGCTTAACCTCCTACAGTTCCCACACTTCTGCTTTGCTCCCTTCTTGTCCAGCGGGCTCATACTGGCAATTTTCCAATCGTCTGGAACCACTCCTGACTCCAGTGATTCTTGAAATATCACCATTAATGCCTCTGCGCTGGAATCTTGAACAAAACACACAGTGCTGGAGTAACCCAGCAAGGTCAGGCAGCATTTGTGAAGTGGATTGGGCAGACAACATTTTTGGGTTGGGAACTTTTCTTCAGACTTCAGACCACCTGAGGTACACCAGCACTTTGTGCTCAGCCGAGTCTGAAGAAAAGGACGGAGCCAAAACGTTACCTATCCGTCCCCCCCCCCCCCCCCCCCACACACACACACACAGATGCTGCCTGACCCACTGAGTTCTTCCAGCCCTTGTTTTGTGCTCAAGTTCCAATTATGACTGTTTTTTCCACTTTCCTGACAATACCTGGAGTATTGTGTGCAGTTTTGGTCCCCTAATTTGAGGAAGGACATTCTTGCTATTGAGGGAGTGCAGCGTAGGTTCACCAGGTTAATTCCCGGGATGGCGGGACTGTCATATGCTGAGAGAATGGAGCGGCTGGGCTTGTACACTCTGGAGTTTAGAAGGATGAGAGGAGATCTTATTGAAACATATAAGATTATTAAGGGTTTGGACACGCTAGAGGCAGGAAACATGTTCCCGATGTTGGGGGAGTCCAGAACCAGGGGCCACAGTTTAAGAATAAGGGGTAAGCCATTTAGAACGGAGACGAGGAAACACTTTTTCTCACAGAGAGTTGTGAGTCTGTGGAATTCTCTGCCTCAGAGGGTGGTGGAGGCAGATTCTCTGGATACTTTCAAGAGAGAGCTAGATGGGGCTCTTAAAGATAGCGGAGTCAGGGGATGTGGGGAGAAGGCAGGAACGGGATACTGATTTGGGATGATCAGCCACGATCACATTGAATGGCGGTGCTGGCTCGAAGGGCCGAATGGCTATTGTCTATTTAGTCAATAATAAAAGGTGAAGCTCAATTTTTCAGGGATACCATTTACAATATTTTGCACAGACATTAGTCCGGAAGATTTGAAAAAAATAGTTTCTTTTCATTTCTAGTTCAGCTGATTAATTCATCCACAATCATCCATCTCCGATGCATGCTCTTCATCAAAGTCATCTGTGACTAAGCAGAATCATTTCTTTGCAGAATTCAATAATTCTGCCATTACCTATCTTGTTTATATACAGGTTTGACTCATCGATATCATGCCCCAGTCTCAGATATTATGGCCATAGTTTGTGGGAGCAACATGAAGCCATTCGGCCCATCAAGTCTACTCCGCCATTCAATCATGGCTGATCTATCTCTCCCTCTCAATCCAATTTTCCTGCCTTCTCCCCATAACCCCTGACACCCGCACTAATCAAGAGCCTGTCTTAAAAATACAATACAATACAATACCGTTTATTGTCATTTGAACCTCAAATGAAGTTCAAACGATATTTGGTTCCTGCAGTCATACTACAAGAAGAAAAAAACCCCCAAAAAACTATGACACACAATTAACACAATTTACACTGACATCCACTGACTTGGCCTCCACAGCCGTCTGTGGCAAATGAATTCCACAGATCCACCACCCTCTGACTAATGAAATTCTGCATCTCCTTTCTAAAGGAACGTCCTTTTATTCTGAGGCTCTGCCCTCTGGTCCGAGACTCTCCCACTAGTGGAAACATCCGCTCCACATCCACCCTGTCCAGGCTTTTCGTGGACAGATGGGAGGACAAAGGCTGGAGATGAAAAGGAGACAAAAAGGGTGCCAGTTTTGACTGCTTTTCATCTCTCGTCTTTGTCCACCTATCTGCCAGTCAACTCCCCCGCCCCCGCCCCCCCCAACCTGTACCCACCTATCACTTGCTTGGCATTTCCTGCTCCCCCCCCCCCCTGGGATGTGACGCTGAGGCTCTATAAGGCGCTGGTCAGACCGCATTTGGAGCACTGTGAGCAATTTTGGGCCCCACATCTGAGGAAGGATGTGCTGGCATTGGAGAGGGTCCAGAGGAGGTTTACAAGAATGATCCCAGGAATAAGTGCATTAGCATATGATGAGTGTTTGACGGCACTGGGCCTGTACTCGCTGGACTTTAGAAGAATGAGGGGGGACCTCATTATCCCAAGAATAGTGAAAGGCCTGGATAGAGTGGATGTGCAGAGGATGTTTCCACTCATGGGATAGTCTAGGACTAGAGGTCATTGCATCCGAATAAAAGAATGTGCCATTAGGAAGGAGATGAGGAGGAATTTCTTTAGTCGGTGGTGAATCTGAGGAATTCATTGCCACAGAAGGCTGTGGAGGCCAAGTCAATAGATATTTTTAAGGCGGAGATTGACAGATTCTTGATCAGTACGGGTGTCAGGGGTTATGGGGAGAAGGCAGGAGAATGGGGTTAGGAGGGAGAGATAGATCAGCCATGGTTGAATGGCAGAGGGGACTTCATGGGCCGAATGGCCTAATTCTGCTCATATCATAACAAAAGGAGTTGAGTATAGGAGCAAAGAGGTCCTTCTGCAGTTAAACAGGGCCCCAGTGAGACCACACCTGGAGTATTGTGTGCAGTTTTGGTCCCCTAATTTGAGGAAGGACATTCGTGCTATTGAGGGAGTGCAGCGTAGGTTTACAAGGTTAATTCCCGGGATGGCGGGACTGTCATATGCTGAGAGAATGGAGCGGCTGGGCTTGTATACTCTGGGGTTTAGAAGGATGAGAGGGCATCTGATTGAAACATATAAGATTATTAAGGGTTTGGATACGCTAGAGGCAGGAAACATGTTCCCGATGTTGGGGGAGTCCAGAACCAGGGGCCACAGTTTAAGAATAAGGAGTAAGCCATTTAGAACGGAGACGAGGAAACACTTTTTCTCTCAGAGAGTTGTGAGTCTGTGGAATTCTCTGCCTCAGAGGGTGGTGGAGGCCGGTTCTCTGGATGCTTTCAAGAGAGAGCTAGATAGGGCTCTTGAAGATAGCAGTGTCAGGGGATATGGGGAGAAGGCAGGAACGGGGTACTGATTGGGGATGATCAGCCATGATCACATTGAATGGCGGTGTTGGCTCGAAGGGCCGAATGGCCTACTCCTGCACCTATTGTCTATTATCACAAAGAATTGATGAATCGCTTTCTACCCCCTTCTAAAATCAATCTGAAGAACGGTCACGACCCAAAATGGCGCCTGTCCATTCTCTCAAGAGATGCTGCCTGACCAACTGAGTTACTCCACCACTTTGTGTTTACCGTACTTATAAATGTGCCTATTGACTTGCATGTACCACTCGAAAAAATGTTATCCTGCTAGCTGGATTTCTGATGCATTACAAACTCAAAGTCTGCAGATTGAAATGGTAGATAGACAAAAAATGCTGAGGTAACTCAGCGGAACAGGCAGCATCTCTTGATGGAAGGAATGGGTGACGTTTCGGCTCGAGAAGGCGAGAGGTGTACAAGATAACCTTCCTATCAGCTGACAATGAACCATTCTATATTTCCCGTGACCATCGTCACCTTTGATCCGTCGTTTTCACACCTTCCCCTTCCATATCTCTACGCCTCCCTCTCCCCTGACACTCAGTGTGAAGAAGGGTCTCGACCTGAAACGTCACCCATTCCTTCTCTCCGGAGATGCTGCCTGCCCCGTTGAGTTACTCCAGCATTTTGTGTCTATCCTCGGTGTAAACCAGCACCTGCAGTTCCTTCCCGCACACAGATCGCAAAGGTACCTTTCTGTCGGGTTTTGGCGAATTCAGGATGGAGCCCAGCGCCTGCCTCTTGTACTCGAGCTTCTCGTTCAGCTGCCGCAGTTTGATCACCGCATAGCTGGCCTGCTCGTTGATGCCATTGCTGCCTTCGTCCAGGATGTCCTCTCCGCTCTCACACACCTGCTGCTGGAAGAAAGGCGATTGGAACGGCAAATCCCCAAATCCCGAGGAGGACGAGAGGGAATCTTGTAGAAACGTATAAAATTCTGAAGGGATTGGACAGGCTAGATGCAGGAAAAATGTTCCCGCTTTTTGGAGGAGTCCGGAACCAGGGACCACAGTTTAAGAATAAGGGGTGGGCCGTTTGGGACTGAGATGAGGAAAAACGTTTTCACCCAGAGAGTTGTGAATCTGTGGAATTCTCTGCCACAGAAGGCAGTGGAGGCCAATTCACTGGATGTTTTCAAAAGAGGGCTAAAGGAATCAAGGGATATGGGGAGAAAGCAGGAACAGAATACCGATTGTGGATGATCAGCCATGATCATATTGAATGGCGGTGCTGGCTCGAAGGGCCGAATGGCCCACTCCTGCACCTATTTTTCCAAGTTCCTTCTATGTTTCTATGATAAGGTCCAGCAGAGCCAGTTTAAGATCAAGTTAAATGTAGGAAGGAACTGCAGATGCTGGTTTACACTGAAGATAGACACAAAATGCTGGTGTAATTCAGTGGGCCAGGCAGCATCTCTGGAGAGAAGGAATAGGTGACGTTTCGATAGTCTGAAGAAAGGGTCTCAACCCGAAACGTTACCCATTCCTTCTCTCTAGAGATGCTGCCTGTCCCACTGAGTTACTCCAACATTTTATGTCTACCTAAGATCAAGCGAACCTGGATGCAGCCCAGACCATCTCAAAAACCAACCTCCCTTCCATTGACTCCATCTACACCTCACGCTGCCTCGGCAAGGCCAGCAGCATCATCAAGGACCTTTCGCACCCTGGCCACTTCTCCCCTCTCCCATCGGGCAAAAGGTACAGAAGTGTGAAAACGCACACCTCCAGATTCAAGGACAGTTTCCTTTCTGCTGTTATCAGGCAACTGAACCATCCTAACGCAACCAGAGAGCAGTCCAGAACGACTATCCACCTCATTGGTGACCCTCGGACTATCTTTGACTATTTTCTATGTTTCTATGTTTCTACATTCTAATTATGGAGAAACAAGGAACTGCAGGTCATAAGTGATAGGAGCAGAATTAGGCCATTCGGCCATCTAGTTTACTCCGCCATTCAATCATGGCTGATCTATCTCACCCTCCTAACCCCATTCTCCTGCCTTCTCCCCATAACCCCTGACACCCGTACTAATCAAGAATCTGTCAATCTCCGCTTTAAAAATATCCACTGACTTGGCCTCCACAGCCGTCTGTGGCAAAGAATTCCACAGATTCACCATAAAGAAATTCCTCCACATCTCCTTCCTAAAGGAATGTCCTTTAATTTGAGGCTATGTCCCCTGGTCATGGACTCTCCCACTAGTGGAGACATCCTCTTCATAGAAACATAGAAATATAGAAAATAGGTGCAGGAGGAGGCCATTCGGCCCTTTGTGCCAGCACCGCCATTCATTGGGATCATGGCTGATCGTCCCCAATCAATAACCCGTGCCTGCCTTCTCCCCATATCCCTTGATTCCACTAGCCCCTAGAGCTCTATCTAACTCTCTCTTAAATCCATCCAGTGACTTGGCCTCCACTGCCCTCTGTGACAGGGAATTCCACAAATTCAAAACTCTCTGGGTGAAAAAGTTTTTTCTCACCTCAGTCTTAAATGGCCTCCCCTATATTCTAAGACTGTGGCCCCTGGTTCTGGACTCGACCAACATTGGGAACATTTTTCCTGCATCTAGCTTGTCCAGTCCTTTTATAATTTTATATGTTTCTATAAGATCCCCCCTCATCCTTCTAAACTCCAGTGAATACAAGCCTAGTCTTTTCAATCTTTCCTCATATGACAGTCCCGCCATCCCAGGGATCAATCTCGTGAACCAACGCTGCACTGCCTCAATCACAAGGATGTCCTCCCTCTATCCAGGCCGTTCACTATTCACTATTTGGCTCACTCATGCTCATTTTAACAAATATTTCTTGAAGAACCATCCATGGCCGTGATCCAATGATCATAAACGACAAACAATAGTTAGAAGGTAGACAAAAATGCTGGGGAAACTCAGCGGGTGAGGCAGCATCGATGGAGCGAAGGAATAGGTCGAGACCCGAAACGTCACCTATTCCTTCGCTCCATAGATGCTGCCTCACCCGCTGAGTTTCTCCGGCATTTTTGTCTACCTTCGATTTTTCCAGCATCTGCAGTTCCTTCTTAAACATCAATAGTTAAGAGTTTGGTGAAAGCAGAAACAATATTTTTAAAAAAATCAAAAAGCCAGGCGTACAAATGGGTATTCCCCTCGTAGTGATTAGGAAAATATATTAAAAAGCATGCTTGAGGGAGAGGTAGATCATTAATCATTTTGCGGAATATTATTAAGTATGGCCCTGGTTTTCATTCTCCAGACAAGGTTAAGATGACAGATTGTGGGGTGATCATTTGAAACTGGGAACAGCAAAGCAATAAATTCAACTGATAGAATCAGGCTCACAGATCAAAGCAAACAGATTATAGAATTTTAATGTTGGCAGCGTGGCATTAATCAGGTGAGGACATTATAGGAAAATATAATTGCGCTGTAGTTTTAAATTTGGGGCGACTCCAAACGATATTTCTAACTAATTTCATGAAATCTAGCAATGAAATCTAGAGTCCCGGCCTCACAGCGCTAGAGACCCGGGTACATATCCCGACTACGGGTGCCGTCGGTACGGAGTTTGTACGTTCTCCCCGTGACCTGCGTGGGTTTTCTCCGAGATCCTCGGTTTCCTCCCACACTCCAAAAGGTTTGTAAGTTAATTGGCTTGGTAAATGTGTTCCTGGTGTGTGTCGGGTTGTGTTAATGTGCTGGGATCGGAGCGGACACGGCGGGCCGAAGGGCCTGTTTCCGCGCGGTATCTCTAAACTAAACTAAACTGTATTTCCAACTATAATTTTGAGAAATCTAGCCAGATAATGGAAGCACATTTAGAGAGATGGAGTAAGCCGTATTGGAAATCAATTTGGGGTGGGAGATTGCAACCTTCACGTGGTCCGCCCTGTTTCGACGAATGCAATCAACCCGGCGTGCACAATCAAATAAGATCAAATAGAACAAGATGTCCTCCAACTTTAGGCTGTGCACGCCATACGCAAAAAGAAGAAGAAGAAGAAATCAATTTAAATTTGCGCAAGATCTAAAGGTAAGAATCCTGTAAAGGGCGGCGCAGTGGCACAGCGGTAGAGTTGCTGCCTTAAAGCGCCAGAAACCCGGCTTCAATCCTGACCACAGGTGCCGTCTGTACGGAGTTTGAACGTTCTCCCCGTGACCTGTGTGGGTTTTCTCCTGGTGCTCCGGTTTCCTCCCACACTCCAAAGACGTACAGGTTTGTAGGTTAATTGGCTTTCTGTAAATTGTCCCTGGTGTCATAGAGTGATTAAGTGTGAAAACAGGCCCTTCGGCCCAACTTGCCCACACCAGCCAACATGTCCCAGCTACACTTGTTCCACCTGCCTATGTTTGGTCCATGCCACTCCAAACTTGTCCTATCCATGTACCTGTCTAACTGTTTCTTAAATACTGGGATAGCCCCTGCCTCAACTACCTGCTCCTCGGTTCCCCTACTCTGGGCAAGAGAGCAAGAGACACTGTGCATCTACCCAATCTATTCCTCTCATGATTTTACGTGATGTACACCTCTATAAGACCACCCCACATCCTCCTGTGCTAAAAGGAATAGAGTCCCAGCCTGCTCAACCTCTCCCTAAAGCTCACACACTCTAGTCCTGGCAACACCCTCGTAAATCTTCTCTGTACCCTTTCCAGCTTGACAACATCTTTCCTATAACATGGTGACCAGAACTGAACACAATACTCTAAATGTGGCCTCACCAATGTCTTATACAACTGCAACATGACCTATATTCAATCTCTGACTGATGAAGGCCCATGTGCCAGAAGCCTTTTTGACCACCCTATCTACCTGCGTCTCCACCTTCAAGGAACCATGCACCTGTACTCCTAGATCCCTCTGCTCTACAACACTCCCCAGAGCCCGACCATTCACTGTGTAGGTCCTGCCCTTGTTAGACTTCCCAAAGCGCAACACCTGACACATCTCTGTATTAAATTCCATCAACCGTTCCTCAGCCCACTTGGCCAATCCGATTTTGGAACCTCCAATCCGGTCTTGGAATGCGTTAGGTTTCGAAGGATCAATAGAGTCATAGAAAAGAGACATTACGCCCATTGTATCACACCATATAACCATATAACCATATAACCATTACAGCACGGAAACAGGCCATCTCGGCCCTTCAAGTCCGTGCCGAACATTTATTTATTTATTTATTTATTAAATAAATAAATAAAAATACTTCCCCCTAGTCCCATCTACCTGCACTCAGACCATAACCCTCCATTCCTTTCCCGTCCATATACCCATCCAATCTATTTTTAAAGAATAAAATCGAACCAGCCTCCACCACTTCCACTGGAAGCTCATTCCACACAGATACCACTCTCTGAGTAAAGAAGTTCCCCCTAATGTTACCCCTAAACTTCTGTCCCTTAATTCTCAAGTCATGTCCCCTTGTTTGAATCTTCCCTACTCTCTATGGAAAAAGCTTATCCACGTCAACTCTGTCTAACCCGCTCATAATTTTAAAGACCTCTATCAAGTCCCCTCTTAACCTTCTGCGCTCCAAAGAATAAAGACCTAACTTGTTCAACCTTTCTCTGTAACTTAGTTGCTGAAACCCAGGCAACATTCTAGTAAATCTCCTCTGTACTCGCTCTATTTTGTTGACATCCTTCCTATAATTAGGCGACCAAAATTGTACTCCATACTCCAGAATTGGCCTCACCAATGCCTTGTACAATTTTAACATTACATCCCAACTTCTATATTCAATGCTCTGATTTATAAAGGCCAGCACACCAAAAGCTTTCTTTACCACCCTATCTACATGAGATTCCACCTTCAGGGAACTATGCACAGTTATTCCTAGATCCCTCTGTTCAACTGCATTCCTCAATTCTCTTCCATTTACCATGTACGTCCTATTTTGATTTGTCCTGCCGAGATGTAGTACCTCACATTTATCAGCATTAAACTCCATCTGCCTTCTTTCAGCCCACTCTTTACCAAATCACTCATCCCAAAGTGTACATCAATGGCATCAATTATTATGTATAATTGTGCATTTAACTTGATCTCTTTTGGTAAAAGTCCAAGAAACGAAGGTTGCTTAAGAGGTTTGTAGCTATTAGATTGTGATTATGATTGTATCACCCTGGGAATTGGAAGAAATAAACAGGTTAATAGTTAATACTTTAGTTTTCCAACACTTGTAGTTTTCTGATTTTAAATTCATCATTTTGGGAATGAAAATAAAACAATCTGCAGTTGCTGGAAATCTACAACCTACATTGTGTCAGGCAGATCATATTGCCTCAGAAGCCTTAGGAAGTTCGGCATGTCCCCTCTAACTCTCACCAACTTCTACAGATGCGCCGTGCAAAGCATTTTATGGGGATGCATCACAGCACGGTTTGGGAACAGCTCCATCCAAGACCGCAAGAAACTGCAGCGAATTGTGGACGCAGCCCAGACCGTCACACAAACCAACCTCCCTTCCATTGGTGCCATTTACACCTCACGCTGCCTCGGCAAGGCCAGCAGCATAATCAAGGACCAGTCGCACCCCTGGCCACTCCCTTTTCTCCTCTCTCCCGTCGAGCAAAAGTTATAGAAGTGTGAAGTCGCACACCTCCAGATTCAGGGACAGTTCTTCCCAGTTGTTATCAGGCAACTGAATCATCCTACCACAACCAGAGAGCAGTCCTGAACTACTATCTACCTCTTTGGTGACCCTCGGACTATCATTGATTGGACTTTACTGGCTTTATCTTGCACTGAACAATATTCCCTTATCGTGTATCTATCTATACACTGTAAATAGCTCGATTGTAATCACGTGTTGTCTTTCCCGCTGGCTGGTGTCCACGCGACAAAAGCTTTTCACTGTACCTCGCTACACGTGACAGAACTATATACAAGATAGAGACAAAAAGCTGGTGGCCGATTAGGAAAAGAGGAGATGCAACGAGACCTGTGTGTCATGGTACACCAGTCATTGAAAGTAGGCATGCAGGTGCAGCAGGCAGTGAAGAAAGCAAATGGTATGTTAGCATTCATAGCAAAAGGATTTGAGTATAGGAGCAGGGAGGTTCTACTGCAGTTGTACAGGGTCTTGGTGAGACCACACCTGGAGTATTGCGTACAGTTTTGGTCTCCTAATCTGAGGAAAGACATTCTTGCCATAGAGGGAGAACAGAGAAGGTTCACCAGACTGATTCCTGGGATGGCAGGACTTTCATATGAGGAAAGACTGGATAGACTCAGCTTATACCCGCTAGAATTCAGAAGACTGAGGGGGGATCTTATAGAAACGTACAAAATTCTTAAGGGGTTGGACAGGCTAGATGCAGGAAGATTATTCCCGATGTTGCGGAAGTCCAGAACTAGGGGTCACAGTTTAAGGATAAGAGGGAAGACTTTTAGGACCGAGATGAGGAAATCATTTTTCACACAGAGAGTGGTGAATCTGTGGAATTCTCTGCCACAAAAGGTAGTTGAGGCCAGTTCATTGGCTATATTTAAGAGGGAGTTAAATGTGGCCCTTGTGGCTAAAGGGATCAGGGGGTATGGAGAGAAGGCAGGTACAGGATACTGAGTTGGATGATCAGCCATGATCATATCGAATGGCGGTGCAGGCTCGAAGGGCCGAATGGCCTACTCCTGCATCTATTTTCTATGTTTCTATGTAACTCAGCGGGACAGGCAGCGTCTCTGGAGAGAAGGAAAGGGCGATGTTTCGGGTCGAGACCCTTCTCCATGAACTATATGCAGTCCTACTGAGTAGCTCAAGAGACAGCTGGAGCTCTAGACTTTGTGCCTTCCCTCACAGTGGGAACCATTGTGGGGGGATGTTTTTATGTTTTATGTTAAATTTCTTTACAATGTTTTGTTTGTATTCTTATTAATGTGCTGCAATGGCAACTTGAATTTCACTACACCAATGTGACAATAAATGAACCTTATGAACCTTATGTGATAGGGCTCTTAAAAATAGCGGAGCCGGGGGATGTGGGGAGAAGGCAGGAACGGGGTACTGATTGGGGATGATCAGCCACGATCACATTGAATGGCTTGAAGGGCCGAATGGCCTACTCCTGCACCTATTGTCTACTGTCTATTTCCTTTACTGTGGAGAGCCTGGAAGGTTTTGATGAAATTGGGACTTACCGCATCGCCCCGGTTCTCCAGGTGGTCCGTAAAGTGCTCTTTTCCTCTTCCTTCCTCACAAGTCTTTCGTACAAGTCACTTACAAGGAAAGACGGGTAATACCGGTCTTGAAGAGTCTCATAAACGTCGCTCTGAATTTTGTTGAAGACGTCTGTTCCTTTGTTGCCGACGAGGCTCTGCTGGATTTCCTTATAAAGTGCCTTCTCCACAGGGATTTCCCGACTTTCCACAAAATAATTCTGGTAGATTTCACCGACGAGTTGAGGTATTTCAGTCTGAAGGAATAAAAGCAGAGGGAAAAAAAAAGTTATAGATGAACTGCCGTGCTTTGTCCTGCCCCCCCCCCCCCCCCCCCCCCAATCTTCAAGCTGTCTTTCCTCCACCTCCACGAGAGAGGATCTTATAGAAACATTGAAACATAGAATCTTATAGAAACTTCTAAAATTCTTAAGGGATTGGACATTTTTAGATGCAGGAAAAATGTTCCCCATGTTGGTGGAGTCCAGAACCAGGGGGTCACAGTTTAAGAATAAGGGGTAAGCCATTTGGGACTGAGATAAGGAAAAACTTTTTCAGCCAGAGTGTTGTGAATCTGCCGAATTCTCTGCCACAGAAGGCAGTGGAGGCCAATTCATTTGACGTTTTCAAGAGAGAGTTAGATTTAGCTCTTAAGGCTAAAGGAATCATGGGATATGGGGAGAAAGCAGGAACGAGGCACTGATTTTGGATGATCAACCATGATCATATTGGATGGCGGTGCTGGCTCGAAGGGCCGAATGGCCTACTCCTGCACCTATTTTCCATGTTTCTACTCAGTCTGAAGAAGGGTCCCCACCTAAGAAATGTCACTGATCCATGTTCTCCATGGATCCATGTAGGCAGGACGGCACGGTGGCACAGCGGTAGAGTTGCTGCCTCACTGCGCCAGAGACCCGGGTTCCATCCTGACTACGGGTGCCGTCTGTACGGAGTTTGCACGTTCTCCCCATGACTAGTGGTGCTGGCTCGAAGGGCCGAATGGCCTACTCCTGCACCTATATTGCTATCACTGCGTGCGTTTTCTCCGGGTGCTCTGGATTCCTCCCACACTCCAAAGATATGCAGGTTTGTAGATTAATTGGCTTCAGTGAAATATTGTGAAATTGCCCCTGGTGTGTAGGAAGAGGGCTAGTGTACGGGGTGATCGCTGGTCAGCGCGGACCCGGTGGGCCGAAGGGCCAGCCACATAAATCAGATAAATCTGAAGAAGGGTTTCGGCCCGAGACGTTGCCTATTTCCTTCGCTCCATAGATGCTGCTGCACCCGCTGAGTTTCTCCAGCATTTTTGTGTACCCTCATAAATCAGATGTTGGAATTGTTACACCTCCAGTTCATTGCATTGCTTATGAGCGGCACGGTGGCGCAGCGGTAGAGCTGCCAGTGTCCCGAGTTCGATCCTGACTACGGGTGCTGTCTGTATAAGTTTGTTCGCCTTGTGACCGCATGGGTTTCCTCCGGAATCCTCCCACATTCCAAAGACGTGCAGGTTTGTAGGTTAATTGGCTTCTGTAAAATTATCCCTGATTGTAGGATTGAACTCGTGGGAATGGGTGAATCCTGGTTGGCACAGACTCAGCGGGCCGAAGGGCCAGTTTCCTCGCTGTATCTCTAAACTAAACCAAACTCTAATGGCCCTGTCCCACGGTACGAGTTCATTCCAAGAGCTCTCCCGAGTTTGCCCTGATTCGAACTCTGAGATTTGGCCGCTCGTCGGTACTCGGGGCTCTCGTGGACATTTTTCAACATGTTGAAAAATCTTCACGAGTCTTCCCGTGCTTACCTGCCGTTAGCGAGTCTTCCCGAGTACCTGCCGTTAGCGTTACGAGCCGCTAAGAGACGTCCCCGAGCTCCGACGTACCCGCTACGTTCATTCTCCGTGCTTACCACGAGTTTGATTTTTTTAAAACTCGGGATGGCTCTTGGAATGAACTCGTACCGTGGGACAGGGCTATTAGCCAAGGATTGATTGATTGATTGAATTGATTGAAAGATACAGCATAGAAACAAGCCCTTCAACCCACCAAGTCCATGCCAATCATCGACACTATTTTCTATGTTATTCCCCCTTTCTCATCCACTCCCTACACACACTTGGGGCAATTTTCTTTTACACCTACAAACTTGCACGTGTTTGGGATGCGGGAAGAAACCGGAGCACCCGGAGGAAATCCAGTACGGTGGCAAGGTGGCGCAGTGGTAGAGTTGTTGCCTTACAGCGCCAGAGGCCCGGGTTCGATCCTGACTACGGGGGCTGTCTCGTGGTAAGCACGGAGAATGAAAGTAGCGGGTACGTCGGAGCTCGGGGACGTCTCTTAGCGGCTCGGAACGCTAACGGCAGGTACTCGGATAAACTCGCTAACGGCAGGTGAGCACGGGAAGACTCGTGAGGATTTTTCAACATGATGAAAAATGTCCACGAGAGCCACGAGTACCGACGAGTGGCCATTACCGTAAATCTCCGAGTTCAAATCAGGGCAAACTCGGGAGAGCTCTTGGAATGAAGTCGTACTGTGGGACAGGGCTTTCAGGGCCTGACGAATGGTTTCTCTCTTCACAGATGCTGCCAGACAGAATGAGCATTTCAAGCGTTTTCTGTTTTTAATTCGGAAAGGATGGTACCTTGTTTGCAATTTTCAAGTATTCAACGGACTCCCAGAAGCTGACCAGAACCCTCTTATCCATCCTTTCCATGTAGGCACGGAAGTGTTCCCTATAGGATGGGTTGGACAAGATCTCATCAAGTTGAAGAATCTGCAAAACAACACAAGAGGCTGCGTTAACCAGAACAATGTTTCAATAGACAATAGACAATAGGTGCAGGAGTAGGCCATTCGGCCCTTCGAGCCAGCACCGCCATTCAATGTGATCATGGCTGATCATCCCCAATCAGTACCCCGTTCCTGCCTTCTCCCCATATCCCCTGACTCCGCTATCTTTAAGAGCCCTGTCTAGCTCTCTCTTGAAAGCATCCAGAGAACCTGCCTCCACCGCCCTCTGAGGCAGAGAATTCCACAGACTCACCACTCTCTGTGTGAAAAAGTGTTTCCTCGTCTCCGTTCTAAATGGCTTACTCCTTATTCTTAAACTGTGGCCCCTGGTTCTGGACTCGCCCAACATCGGGAACATGTTTCCTGCCTCTAGCGTGTCCAAACCCTTAATTATCTTATATGTTTCAATATGTTACAGTCTTCTCCTGTTACTCTGGACCTCTTTGTAATGCATTCCGGTTACAGCAGGTGAAATCTATTGTAACCAGGACGTCTGTGCGTATTGGCAACAAAGGACCATAAGTTCATTAGTTCTAGGAACAGAATTAGGCCATTCAGCCCATCAAGTCTACTCTGCCATTCAATCGTGACCGATCTATCTTTCCCTCTCAACCCTATTCTCCTGCCTTCTCCCCATAACCCCGGACACCTGTACTAATCAAGAATCTATCAATCTCCGCCTTAAAAATATCCACTGACTTGGCCTCCGCAGCCTTCTGTGGCAGAATTCCGCAGATTCACCACCCTGTGAATAAAGAAACTCCTCTTCATCTTCTTTCTAAAGATACGTCCTTCTATTCTAAGGCTATGACCACTGGTCCTGGACTCTCCCTGGAGTGAAAATATCCTCTCCAAATTTGCTCTATCCAGGCCTTTCACTATCCAGTAAGTTTCAATGAGGTCCCCCCTTTATCCTCCTTAGTAACTTGGTGTCAAGACAACAACCACTCCTTCCATGTCATCTGGATGAAGGAGGTAGTTATCGACATCAGGAATAAAAGTGGTGTATATGTGTCAGACACCATCAATGGTCAATCTACCTCTTTGATGTCCCTCGGACTATCCTTGACCGGACTTTGCTGGCTTTCCCTTCCCTTCCCTTACTCCCTTATCATGTATCTGTACACTGTAAATGGATTGATTGTAATCATGTATTGTCTTTCCGCTGGCTGCTTAGCAAGCAACAAAAAACTTTTCACTGTACCTCGGTTCACGGGACAATAAACTGAACTAAACTGAACCCTGTGCTTCCACTTTGAAGGAAATTACCCGAAATTCGGGAAATTCTGGTTGCCTTTAGGGAAATTTTAGGGAAATGAAATAATTTCTGGAAATTTCCGCACCTGGCCCGCCAAGGGGTCCAATCCGGCCCGCGGGACGATTTGGGGGGAAAAAAGTATATTTACGACCAGTTGGGGGAGGCCCGTCAGCCGCGTCACAATTGAAAATGGCGGCTGTGACGCGGTAGGGACGCAGAATGACGCCGTATCCCCGCACGCGCGTGCACAGTTAGCCCGGTATCCGCGTGTGCGCAGTTGGGGGCGGCAGTCGCACATGCGCAGTCGGGGAATTTCAGGAAATACCATCAAATTCCAGGAAATTTGGGATTCTATTGAAGGGAAAAAAAATTTTGAGGTGTGGAAACAGTGACTGAACTCCACTGACTAAAGAAATTCCTCCTCATCTCCCTTCCTATTTCCCCCTCCACAGTTGCCGCTTGACCTCCTGAGTATTCCCAGCAGATCCTTGCTTACTGTGTAGGAAGGAACTGCAGATGCTGGTTTACGCCCAAGATAGGCACAGAGTGCTGGAGTAACTCAGCGGGACGGGCAGCATCCCTGGAGAGACCACTTCTTCAGACTTTTCAGAATCCACAACACATTACTTTTATGTCTAGTTGGGTCGATGGATTATTGTATTCAGAAATGAGAATTGGTGTGCAACGCTGAGTAATTGTCCTCTTGGTATTCTCAAAGCCCTGGGCAGGCTCCTTCCCAAAGCTGATGGCCTTTCCAGCTTCAATGTCATTTTTCACTGGCTGTGCCGGCTTATTAATTCTTTTTGGTGCCTCTCACTTTATTTCCCCTTGGAAACTTTACTTGAACAAAACAGTCATTTCTATTCGTCTCTCCCACGGACTGGAGCTAAAATCGCAGGATTTACAGTCCCTTACCGCGTATAAAGCCTGTGCGGTGACAGAGATTTAGAAAATTGCTCATAACAGAATCAACTTACAGACAAAATTAAGCAATATTGTGCTGTGTTTAGAATATTGTGTTCGGAAGTAATTGCCTCACTAGCTTATAGAGTCAGACGGCAGGAACAGAGGACCGACGGCAACAACACATGAGTGCCGACCAAGATCCCCGCTAAGATGGTCCCATTTCACCGTATATAGACACAAAATGTTGTAGTGACTCAGCGGGTCAGGCAGCATCTCTGGAGAGAAGGAATAGGTGAAATTTGGGTCTTTTTCTTTTTTTTTCTTTTTTTTTCTTTTCTCTCTCTCTCTCTCGTTTATCATATTATTCCCAGTCTAGACAATAGACAATAGGTACAGGAGTAGGCCATTCAGCCCCTCGAGCCAGCACCACCATTCAATGTCATCATGGCTGATCATCCCCAATCAGTACCCCATGTACTATGTTTACATATTCTGTTGTGCTGCAGCAAGTAAGAATTTCATTGTTAGAATGCCTTTTATTGTCATCCAAACAGCTTGGTTTGAACGAAATTGCATTTTCTACAGTCATGACATTACAAAAAAAAACAAGACCCACACTTAACACAAACATCCATCACAGTGAATCTCCAACACCTCCTCACTGTGATGGAAGGCAAAGTCTTATCTCTTCCCTTTGTTCTTCTCCGCGGTCCAGCAGTCCAACTGCAGCGTCGAGGCGACTGGGGCTCCAAAGTTAAAGCCCCCGGCGGGCGATGGTAAGTCCTGTGGCAGTTTAAGCCGGGCCGGGCGATGTTAGGCCCCGCTCCGAGTCCTTTAAACCCCGCGATTCCAACGGGAGAAGATGCCGTTGCGGGAGCTCCGAAAAGCGGTCTCCCACCAGGGACCTGCGAGCTCCCGATGTTACTGTCCACCGGGCCTGCGGCCGGAGCCTCCAAAGCTCAGAAGTCGGGTCGCAGCCGCGCGCCACCACAGCTCTCCCCGCTCCGAAGTCGGCCAGCTCCGCTATGTCAGGTCCGCAGGCTCCACGACTGGAGCCCTCAGGTTGGTCCCGGCTGGAGGCCACCGCCGGCTCCACGATGTTAGGCCCAACGACATCGGAGACCCGACAGGGAAAAAGTCGGGTCCCCGTACAGGGAAGAGATTAATGGTTTCCCGCACACCCCACCCCCCCTCCCACCCCCCACATATACACAGCTAAAAAAATAATTAAAAACTAGACTCAAGACATACATTTAACAAGACAAAAAAAAAAAGACAGACGGACTGGAGTCGAGCCGCTGCCGAAAGGCGCCTATCTGGGACATATGACAATAAAACACTCTTGACTCTTGAGACCCTTCTTCAGACTGAAAGACGTGGGGGGGGGGGGGTGGAATTGAGGAGAGAAAAGGCCAGAACAAATCAGGACAGGCAACAGATGACCTCAGGAATGGTGGAGCCCACAATGGCCCATTGTTGGCTGGGGCAGAGGTGATAATGAAGGGATACAAGGACAGCAAACAGTGGAACTAGTGGGAGGCCTAGCGTGGGGGAGGGACAAGGGGGTGGGGGGAGAAAGGAATGCAGGAATGCAATTAGATAAATCAGCGTGCTCGTACCGCTGGGTTGTAAGCTGCTCAGACAAAATATGAGGTGTTGTTCCTCTAGGTTACGCTTGGCCTCACTCTGACGATGGAGGAGGCCCAGATTATAGTCTCGTTGTATTCTCCTCACATCTCAGAATCCCACACAGTCGGCAGGGCGGCATGGTGGCGCAGCGGTAGAGTTGCTGCCTTACAGCGCCAGAGACCTAGGTTCGATCCCGACTACGGGTGCTGCCTGAATGGAGTGTGCATGCTCTCCCTGCGACCACATGGGATTTCTCCAAGTACTCCGGTTTCCTCCCACGTTCTAAAGACGTGCAGCTTTGTCGGTTTTTATTTTATTGTCACGTGTACCGAGGTACAGTGAAAAGCTTTTGCTGCGTGCTAACCAGTCAGCGGAAAGACTACACATGATTACAATCGATCCACCCATAGTGTAGATACATGAGAATGATCCCAGGAATAAGTGGGTTAACATACAGTATGATTAGCGTTTGACAGCACTGGGCTTGTACTCGCTGGAGTTTAGAAGGATGAGGGGACACCTCATTGAAACTTAACGAATAGTTAAAGGCCAGGATAGAGTGGATGTGGAGAGGATGTTTCCACTAGTGGGAGAGTCTAGGACCAGAGGTCACAGCCTCAGAATTAAAGGACGTTCCTTTAGGAAGGAGATGAGGAGAAGTTTCTTTAGTCAGAGGGTGGTGAGTCTGTGGGATTCATTGCCACAGAAGGATAAGGAGGCCAAGTTAATGGATATTTATTTTTAAGACAGAGATAGATTCTTGATTAGTGCGGGTGTCGGGGGTTATGGGGAGAAAGCAGGAGAATGGGGTTGAGAGAGAAGATAGATCAGCTATGAATGAATGAATGGGCGAGTAAACGTGATGGGCCGAATGGCCTAATTTCTGCTCCTATAACTTATGAATTTATGAATGGCGGAGTAGACGATGGGCCAAATGGTCTGATTCTGCTCCTATCTCTTATGAACCTATGAACTTATGAACATGACGAAGGGAATAAAGTGAAAAACTTTAGTGCAAGATAATGCCAGTAAAGTCCAATCAAAGAGGGTTCGAGGCTCTCCAATGAAGTAAATTGTCCCCAGTGTGTAGGATAGACACTAGTCCAACCAGGGTGATCCCTGGTTATCGCAGACACGGTGGGCCGAAGGGCTGCATCTCTAAACTAAACAGCCTAATGCCAAGCTTAGAAATGTTACATTCAATTGCCTCATCCAAATTAGGGAGATGTATCACAGATAGTTGGGACTCGGGCACAGATTCATACACAGCCTCACTTTAATCAGCTTGCCACTCTGAAGAGCTCCGATCGCCGGCCTGCGGCCTACGACATCTGGAAGCCTCGGTCTCTGGTAAGGAGGTGGCCGACTGGGAGCTCCGGGCCGTGGGGTGTGCTCGACCTGTCCTGACGCCGGAGTTCCAACCATCCCGACCAGAGGGCTTGACCATCGGGCCGTCTGTAGCGGTGACTACAGAGGGTCAGGGCCCCGACCACGGGTGAACAATGGAGATGGAGGAGGAGGAGGAGGAGGAGGACTTTAAGAATAAGGAGTAAGCCATTTAGAACGGAGACGAGGAAACACTTTTTCTCAGAGAGTGGTGAGTCTGTGGAATTCTCTGCCTCAGAAGGCGGTGGAGGCCGGTTCTCTGGATGCTTTCAAGAGAGAGCTAGATAGGGGTCTTAAAAATAGCGGAGTCAGGGGATATGGGGAGAAGGCAGGAACGGGGTACTGATTGGGGATGATCAGCCATGATCACATTGAATGGCGGTGCTGGCTCGAAGGGCTACTCCTGCATCTATTGACTGTTGTCTATTGCCCTTTAGCCCAATGTATTGTGTGCACCCATTGTGTGGCAGTTCCAGTAGTTTGACTCTTTACCTTTTGACTGGAAGGTGCGTCGGTCTCGTCGCAGCCTCCATCCTCCTGCTGTCCGTACACGGGGCCGCCGAGCAGCTTCAACCGCTTCTCGCAATGCTTCTTGGCGACGGTCAGCTGGTTGATGTACCTCTTCATGTTGCGGGCTCGCAGCAGGTCCGCCTTCATGGCCGCAGACTCTTTCCCTTTGCTGTCTGCAGTGGGCATCGAGAAGGGCAAACGTTGGCGACTGGGACGGTGACCCAGGAGAAAATACATCACTCACCGCCATCGCAGGATAAGAAGTACAGTTCCACCTTCGGACCACGATGTCAGGGCCGAACATGATGCCAAGACAACCAACTCTGGACGTGCAGCGGTAGAGTTGCTGCCTTACAGCGCCAGAGGTTGGCTGCCTGATAGGGTGGCGCTGTGGTGGTGCAGCGGTATGGTTCATAGAAACATAGACAATAGGTGCAGGAGTAGGCCATTCGGCCCTTCGAGCCTGCACCGCCATTCAATATGATCATGGCTGATCATCCAACTCAGTATCCTGTACCTGCCTTCTCTCCATACCCCCTGATCCCTTTAGCCACAAGGGCCACATCTAACTCCCTCTTAAATATAGCCAATGAACTGGCCTCAACTACCTTCTGTGGCAGAGAATTCCACAGATTCACCACTCTCTGTGTGAAAAATGTTTTTCTCATCTCGGTCCTAAAAGACTTCCCCCTTATCCTTAAACTGTGACCCCTTGTTCTGGACTTCCCCAACATCGGGAACAATCTTCCTGCATCTAGCCTGTCCAACCCCTTAAGGATTTTGTAAGTTTCTATAAGATCCCCCCTCAATCTTCTAAATTCTAGCGAGTACAAGCCGAGTCCATCCAGTCTTTCTTCATATGAAAGTCCTGACATCCCAGGAATCAGTCTGGTGAACCTTCTCTGTACTCCCTCTATGGCAAGAATGTCTTTCCTCAGATTTGGAGACCAAAACTGTACGCAATACTCCAGGTGTGGTCTCACCAAGACCCTGTACAACTGCAGTAGAACCTCCCTGCTCCTATACTCAAATCATGGCTGATTGTCCCCTATCAATAACCCGTGCCTGCCTTCTCCCCATATCCCTTGACTCCACTAGCCCCTAGAGCTCTATCTAACTCTCTCTTAAATCCATCCAGTGACCTGGTCTCCACTGCCCTCTGTGGCAGGGAATTCCATAAATTCACAACTCTCTGGGTGAAAACGTTTTTTCTCACCTCAGTCTTAAATGACCTCCCCTTTATTCTACGACCGTGGCCCCTGGTTCTGGACTCGCCCAACATTGGGAACATTTTACCTGCGTCTAGCTTGTCCAGTCCTTTTATAATTTTATATGTTTCTATAAGATCTCCCCTCATCCTTCTAAACTCCAGTGAATACAAGCCTAGTCTTTTCAATCTTTCCTCATATGAAAGACCCACCATCCCAGGGATCAATCTCGTGAACCTACGCTGCACTGCCTCAATCACAAGGACGTCCTTCCTCAAATTAGGAGACCAAAACTGTACACAATACTCCAGATGTGGTCTCACCAGAGCCCTATACAACTGCAGAAGAACCTCTTTACTCCTATACTGAAATCCTCTTGTTATGAAGGCCAACATTCCATTAGCTTTCTTCACTGCCTGCTGTACCTGCACGACAACTTTCAGTGACTGGTGTACAAGGATGCCCAGGTCTCGCTGTACCTCCCCCTTACCTAACCTAACCCCATTGAGATAATGATCTGCCCCCTTGTTCGATCCTTACTGTCTGTACAGAGTTTGTACGTTCTCCCTGTGACCACGTGGGTTTTCTCCGGGTGCTCCGGTTTCCTTCCAGGCTCCAAAGACATGCGTGTCTGTAGGTTAACTGGCCTCTGTAAATTGTCCGTAGAAGTAGTGTACGGGTGATTGGCGGTTGGCGCGGACTCGGTGGGCTGAAGGACCCGCTCGGGCGCTGTATCTCCCAAACTAAAACTAATCTGCCACATGATCCATATTCCTCCATTCCTAGCACATCTATGTATGTATCTGAAGCCTCCTAAATACCACTGTTGAATCTGCCTCCACCACCACTGCCCTTGGCAGCAACTTCCAAACACACAACCCTTGCGACTACCTTTAGAATGGAGAGGAGGAGGAATTTCTTTAGCCAGAGGGTGGCGAATCTGTGGCATTCAATGTGACAGACGGCTGTGGTACTAAGTCATTGGGTATTTTTAACGTGCAGATTGACAGATTCTTGATTGGTAAGGACATGGCAGGAGAACAAGGTTGAGAGGGAAAAATAGATCAGACATGATTGAATGGTGGAGTAGACTTGAATTACCGAATTCTGCTTTAGAAGGACGAGAGGGGATCTTATTGAAACATATAAGATTATTAAGGGCTTGGACCCACTAGAGGCAGGAAACATGTTCCCGATGTTGGGGGAGTCCAGAACCAGGGGTCACAGTTTAAGAATAAGGGGTAAGCCATTTAGAACGGAGATGAGGAAACACTTTATCACACAGAGGGTTGTGAGTCTGTGGAATTCTCTGCCTCAGAGGGCGGTGGAGGCAGGTTCTCTGGATACTTTCAAGAGAGAACTAGATAGGGCTCTTAAAGATAGCGGAGTCAGGGGATATGGGGAGAAGGCAGCGGAGGTAGAGTTCGGGGATAGGGCCAAGATTGTGATTGTCATATTAACAGCAATAGAGCAGCGGTAGAGTTGCTGCCTCACAGCGCCAGGGATCCGGGTTCGATCCTGACTACGGGCGCTGTCTGTACGGAGTTTGTACCTTCTCCCCGTGACCTGCGTGGGTTTTCTCCGGGTGCTCCGGTTTCCTCCCACACTCCAAGGACGTGCAGGTTTGTAGGGTAATTGGTTCTCTGGCCCTGATGTGTTGGGGAAAACGAGATAACTAGTGTGAACGGGTGATTGATGGTCAGCGTGGATTCAGCGGGTCGAAGAGCCCGTTTCCAAGCTGCATCTAAACTAAACATTCGTTTTGCTTTAATTTAGAGATACAGCACGGAAACAGGCCCTTCGGCCCACCGGTTCTGCGACGACCATTCTAAGAGAGTTCGATAGAGCTCTAGGGGCTAGCGGAATCAAGGGATATGGGGAGAAGGCAGGCACGGGTTATTGATTGTGGACGATCAGCCATGATCAGAATGAATGGCGGTGCTGGCTCGAAGGGCTGAATGTCCTCCTCCTGCACCTATTTTCTATATTTCTATGTAGGCTATTAACACTACCCTACACACACAAGTGATTATTTATTTACTTCATGGACAATTTCCTGCCTAATGTGGATTTCCTTCAGTTCCTCCGTCACCCCAGATCCTCTGGCCACTAGTATATCAGGAAGATTGCTTGTGTCCTCCTTAGTGAAGACAGATCCAAAGTACCTGTTCAACTCATCTGCCATTTCCTTGTTCCCCATAATAAATTCACCTTTTTCGGTCTCCAAGGGTCCAACTTTGGTCTTAACTAATTTTTTCCTCTTCACATACCTAAAGAAGCTTTTACTATCCTCCTTTATATTCTTGGCCAGCTTACCTTCGTACCTCATCTTTTCTCCCCGTATTGTCTTTTTGGTTATCTTCTGTTGTTCTTTATACATTACCCAATCCTCTTGCTTCCCGCTCATCTTTGCTATGTTGTACTTCTTCGCTTTAATTTCTATACTGTGTGGTTACTGATTGGGGACGATCAGCCATGATCACAATGAATGGCAGTGCTGGCTCGAAGGGCCGAATGTCCTCCGCCTGCACCTATTTTCTACGTTCCTATGTAGGATATTAACACTGCCCTACACACACAAGGGACTGTTTGCCCAAGTCAATCCACCTACAAACTTGCACGTCTTTGGAGCGTGGGAGGAAACCGGGGCACCTGGAGAAAACCCACTTGGTCACGGGGAGAACGTACGAACTCCGAACAGACAGCACCCGTAGTCAGGATGGAACCCGGGCCTCTGGCGGTGTAAGGCAGCAACTCTACCGCTGTGCCACCCTGTATCTATATCAGTTGCACAATATACTATAGATAAAATGGCTGAACATCAGAAGGCCTTATCTGATTCTTAAGTGTCTCGAGGTGACCATTAGCTGGAAAAGACATTTTGTAAATGTGCACGTTGTTTGAAACAAAATCTGATTCATAATTGAGACTTGTAGCCAAAGTGCCCCAGCTAATCTCTAGGTTAAACGGTTGCAATGGTGAGAGTCAGTAATACCACAAATAAGAACAACACCACAGATAGACCCAAGACAGGTTGGAGTCTTTGCTCATTTCCATCATCAGCAGAAGCATGTGCACACACAGAATACATCTTCACACAGGTTACGTCAGTGGCTCCACCCAGCAAAGATAGACACAAAATGCTGGAGTAACTCAGCGGGACAGGCAGCGTCTCCGAAGAGAACGAATAGGTGACGTTGACGTCATACCCTGCCATAGGAAGCATGTTGTCAAGCTGTAGAGGGTGCAGAGACGATTTACGAGGATGTTGCCAGGAGTCGAGGGACCTTAGCTCTAGGGAGGGGTTGAGCAGGCTGGGACTCTATTCCTTGGAGCGCTGGAGGATGAGGGGTGACAATAGACAATAGACAATAGTGTGGGGGGGGGGGGGGTGTCCTGTGGCGTCAGCCTATACACGGGCCACTTATGGTCGAAGCCTCGTCAGGAGGTACGAGGGCTGGCACGTGACGTCATGGGCTAGAGGGAGTGTCCTGCTACTTGAGGTTATCTCACCTCGAGACCTGAGTAGTCAACAGGTAGCTGAGCCCGAGAGAACAACCTCGCTCAGCTGCAGCAACAATGTTAATATAGTTAGCGCACCAACCTAACATGTCGAACCTGAATAAACGACTGTTTGAACCGGCCTGACGTCTCACCTTTATTCACCACGTTTGGTGCCGCTACAATAGACAATAGACAATAGGTGCAGGAGTAGGCCATTTGGCCCTTTGAGCCAGCACCGCCATTCAATGTGATCATGGCTGATCATCCACAATCAGTACCCCATTCCTGCCTTCTCCCCATATCCCCTGACTCCGCTATTTTTAAGAGCCCAATCTAGCTCTCTCTTGAAAGCATCCAGAGAACCTGCCTCCACCGCCCTCTGAGGCAGAGAATTCCACAGACTCTTATAGAGGTGAATAAAATCATGAGAGGAATAGATCGGGTAGATGCACAGAGTCTCTTGCCCAGAGTAGGGGAACTGAGGAGCAGAGGACATAGGTTTAAGGTGAGGGGGGAAAGATTTACAGTAATAGGTATCTGAATTTGGAAAACAGGTGGATGAGGAGTGATCTTATCGAGGTGGTTACATACCGCTGTGCCACCGTGCCACCCTGAGTTATAGGGTGGCCAAAGCCGATCTACAAATCTGCTGCAAGTAAGAAAAAATGTTCCGTTTTGGGACACGGAATAAAACACTCTTGACTGAGGATCGGGGAGCATCTCTGGAAGGAGTGGACAGACGAAGTTTCAGCTCGGGAACCTACAGAAAATATTGTCTGTCCATTCCCTCCACAGATCATGTTATAGGAGCAGAATTAGGCCATTCGGCCCATCAAATCTAATGCGCCATTCTGCGTAACTGTCACTGTATGTCATGTTGTTACTTGTTGGCGGAGCACCAAGGCAAATTCCTTGTATGTGAATACTTGGCCAATAAACTTACTTACTTACTTACTTACATTCACTCATGGCTGATCTATCTCTCCCTCCAAACCCCATTCTCCTGCCTTCTCCCCATAACCCCTGACGCCCGTATTAATCAAGAATCTATCAATTTCTCCCTTAAAAATACCCAATGACTTGACCTCCACAGCCTTCTGTGGCAATGAATTCTGCAGATCCATCACCCTCTGACTAGAGAAATTCCTCCTCATCTCCTTAAAGGAACGCCCTTTAATTCTAAGGCTATGACCTCTGGTCCTAGACTCTCCCACCAGTGGAAACATCCTCTCCGCATCCACTCTATCCAGGCCATTCACTATTCGGTAAGTTTTAATGAGGTCCCCCATCATCCCTCTAAACTCCAGTGAGTAGACAGGCCCAGTGCCGTCTAACGCTCATCATATGTTAACCCACTCGTTCCAGGGGTCGGATGTCGCTGCCTGGTCCGCCGAGTTATTCCAGCACTTGGTTGTGTCACCATTGCAGTTCATGCTGCAGTTGTGCAGGGTCTTGGTGAGACCACACCTGGAGTATTGCGTACACTTTTGGTCTCCTAATCTGAGGAAGGACATTCTTGCCATAGAGGGAGTACAGAGAAGGTTCACCAGACTGATTCCTGGGATGGCAGGATTTTCATATGAAGAAAGACTGGATAGACTCGGCTTGTACTCGCTAGAATTTAGAAGATTGAGGGGGGTTCTTATAGAAACTTACAAAATTCTTAAGGGGTTGGACAGGCTAGATGCAGGAAGATTGTTCCCGATGTTGGGGAAGTCCAGAACAAGGGGTTACAGTTTAAGGATAAGGGGAAAGTCTTTTAGGACCGAGATGAGAATTTTTTTTTTCACACAGAGAGTGGTGAATCTGTGGAATTCTCTGCCACAGAAGGTAGTTGAGGCCAGTTCATTGGCTATATTTAAGAGGGAGTTAGATGTGGCCCTTGTGGCTAAAGGAATCAGGGGGTATGGAGAGAAGGCAGGTACAGGATACTGAGTTGGATGATCAGCCATGATCATATTGAATGGCAGTGCAGGCTCGAAGGGCTGAATGGCCTACTCCTGCACCTATTTTGTATGTTTCTATGTTTCTATGCATCTCCCAGGCTGTGTATAATTTGACTGGTGGAGGATATTATAATTATACAGAGTTGTCTCAGTATCTGTCCGACAGAAAGCTCGCGACAGATCAACGTCTGGAGAAAATTGTCCCGCTGTGTTCCCACTGAGATCAGTTGTGTCTGCGCAGATCTTAATCTGTGGTAGTTTTGTACATGCTTCGTGAAGTATACAATTTACTGCAGAGAAAGGGTTTCATTATAGGTCTTGATTGCAAATATTAGTTGAATAATATCGGTAATTATAGCTGTAATTGTAATTCATCGTGACGATCAACAGATTTGTTGGTAGACAAAAATGCTGGAGAAACTCAGCGGGTGAGGCAGCATCTATGGAGCGAAGGAATGGGTGACGTTTCAGGTCGAGACCCTTCTTCAGACTGATGTGGGGGGGTGGGGGGGGGGGGCGGAAAGAAGAAAGGAAGAGGCGGAGAGTGGGCTGTGGGAGAGCTGGGAAGGGGAGGGGAAAGAGGGAGAAAGCAAGGACTACCTGAAATTAGAGAAGTCAATGTTCATACCGCTGTAAATTCAGATACAAACATAGAAAGAGAAAAAATGGAAGCAGGAATAGGCCTTTAAACCCTTTAAAGCTGTCTAGAGTTATAGAGCGTGGAAACAGGCTCTTCGGCCCAACTTGCCCATACCGGCCAACAGGCCCCAACCACATTAGTCCCACCTGCCCGCGTTTGGCCTATATCCTATCCATGTACCTGTCTAACTGTTTCTTAAACATTGGGATAGTCCCAGCCTCAACTACCTCCTCTGGCAGCTTGTTCCATACGGCCCATCGAGCCAGCACTGCCATTCACTGTGATCATGGCTGATCATCCACATTTAGTACGCCGTTCCTGCCTTCAACCCATATCCCCTGACTTTACTAACTTTAAGAGCTCTATCTGACTCTCTCTTGAAAGCATCCAGAGAATCGGCCTCCACTGCCTTCTGTGGCAGAGAATTCCACAGATTCACAACTCTCTGGGTGAAAACGTTTTTTTTGCTCAT
>JAXLNO010004443.1:132080-181945 GCA_038087875.1 Malacoraja senta
CAATCGTTTATCAGCTAAAGCGCTGAGAAACTTCAACAGAATGTCTAATGTTACAGCAACATGTCTTACTTTACCTATGCTCCTAATCTCGTATATTTACATTATTCAATCAATCAGTCAATCAATTTTATTTGTATAGCGCATTTAAAAACAACTCACGTTGACCAAAGTGCTTCACATCAGAGCAGATACTAATGTGCCACATACAGTGGTACACAGACCTAACAATACATACATAAACTGTTTACAGCGCCCCTTCAGAGGGCCTCAAAAACGCCAGGGAGTAGAGAATAGGTTTTGAGCCTCAATTTAAAGGAGTCGATGGAGGGGGCAGTTCTGATCAGGAGAGGGATGCTGTTCCACATTCTAGGTGCTGCAAACGCAAAAGCGCGGTCGCCCCTGAGCTTAAATCTAGACCGCGGGATAGTCAGTAGCCCCAAGTCGGCCGACCTGAGGGACCTGGAGGTAGAGTGGTGGGTTAATAGATTTTAGAAGATGGGGGGCGGGAGCGGCAAGCCCGTTAAGGGCTTTGTATACGAATAAGAGGAGCTTGAAGTTGATTCTGTACCGTACTGGGAGCCTGTATCTGTAGGCTATAGATGATACGGTTGTAATCACGTATTGTCTTTCTGCTGACTGGTTAGCACACAAGGAAAGCTTTTCACTGTACCTCTATCCACATGACAATAAATCAAAATAAACTCTGCAACTGGGATTAAAAACATGCAAGGTAATAGATTTGAGTATAGAAGTTGGGAGGTCATGTTGCAGCTGTATAAGACGTTGGTGAGACCGCATTTAGAATATTGTGTTCAGTTCTGGGCACCATGTTATAGGGAAGATATTGTCAAGCTGGAAAGGGTTCAGAAAAGATTCACGAGGATGTTGTCAGGACTAGAGGGTGTAAGCTATAGGGAGAGGTTGAGTAGGCTGGGTCTCTATTCCATGGAGCGCAGGAGGATGAGGGGAGATCTTATAGAGGTGTACAAAATCAAGAGAGGAATCGATCGGGTAGACGCACAGAGTCTTTGGCCAGAGTAGGGGCATCGAGGACCAGAGGACATAAATTCAAGGTGAAAGGAAAAAGATTTAATAGGAATCCGAGGGTTGCTTTTTCACACAGAGGGTGGTGGGTGTAAGGAACGAGCTGCCAGAGGAGGTAGTTGAGGCTGGGACTATCCCATCATTTAAGAAACAGTTGGACATGTACATAGATAGGACAGGTTTGGAGGGATATGCACCAAGCGCAGGCAAGTGGGACTATAGTAGCTGGGACATTGTTGGCCGGTGTGGGCGAGTTGGGCCGAAGGGCCTTTGTCCACACTGTATCACTCTATGACTCTATTTTAGATTAATAGCAGGACAGGGAGCAAGGCAAACCTGATCATCCATCTTTCATGACCTTTTTTCCTTCTGTGTTTGCATTTCAAAAATAAACTAAATGAAACATCCATCAACACCCGAGACTACTGGACAGCACAGTGGTTCAGCTGGTAGAGTTGCTGCCTCACAACACCAGTGACCCGGGTTCGATCTGACCTCGGGTGCTATCTGTGTGGTGTTTGGGCGTTCTCCCAGTGACAGCGTGGGTTTCCTCGCGCATCCCATAAGACCGAGCGGAATCAGGCCTTCGGCCCAACGAGTCTACTCCGCCAATCAATCACGGCTGATCTATCTCTCCCCCCTAACCCCATTCTCCTGCCTTTTCCCCATAACCCCTGACACCCGTACTAATCGACAATCTATCAATGTCCACCCTAAAAATATCCGTTGACTTGGCCTCCACAGCCTTCTGTGGTAATTAATTCCACAATAATTTTACGCCTTTCCCAACGCAGAGCTTGTCAATCACTGCTTAAAAAATGTGTGAGAAGGAACTGCAGATTGAAGAAGGGACTTGGACCCGAAACGTCTCCCATTCCTTCTCTCCAGAGGTGCTGCCTGTCCCACTGAATTAAGGGCCTGTCCCACTGTACGAGGAAATTCAAGAGCTCTCCCGCGTTTAAAAAAAAAATCAAACTCGTGGTAAGCACGTAGAATGTACGTAGCGGGTACGTCGGAGCTCGGGGACGTCTCTTAGCGGCTCGTAACGCTAACGGCGGTAAGCTCGTGAAGACCCGTGAAGATTTTTCAACATGTTCAAAATGTCCACGAGAGCCCCGAGTACCTACGAGCGGCTATTACCGTAAATCTCCGAGTTCGAATCAGGGGAAACTCGGGAGAACTCTTGAATTAGCTCGTACAGTGGGACAGGCCTTTAACACAAAAGCTGTTTTGTGTCTACCTTCTGCTTTAAAAATAATGTCTTGCCCTCAACGGCCGTCTGTGGCAATGAATTCCACTGACTCACCAACCTCTGGCTACAGCAATACCTCCTCATCTCCTTTTTGAAGGTACGTCCTTTTATTCTGAGGCTGCCTCAGGAATGTGTGTTTTGCAGGTTAATCAGCCTCTGTAAATTTCTCCTCTGTGTGTGGGGAGTTGATGAGAGGGTGGGATAACATAGAACTAGTTTGAACGGTAGATGGACTCGATGGGCCGAAGGGCCTGTTTCCACGTTGCAGCTCTAAGCTTCATGATTTGGGCCCTGGCATAAGCAAGGGTAGAAACGATGGGAGTCCAAAAAGATGATTGATTCGGACACACAGCGGGGCAGCATTGGAGTCGAATTAATTAATGCTTTTTGTCACCTGTAATGAGTCACAATGAAACTCTTTGTAGCTTCATAGCAAAAGGATTTGAGTATAGGAGCAGGGAGGTTCTACTGCAGCTGTACAGGGTCTTGGTGAGACCACACCTGGAGTATTGCGTACAGTTTTGGTCTCCTAATCTGAGGAAGGACATTCTTGCCATAGAGGGAGTACAAAGAAGGTTCACCAGACTGATTCCTGGGATGTCAGGACTTTCATATGAAGAAAGCTGGATAGACTCGGCTTGTACTCGCTAGAATTTAGAAGATTGAGGGGGGATCTTAGAAACATAGAAACATAGAAAATAGGTGCAGGAATAGGCCATTCGGCCCTTCGAGCCTGCACCGCCATTCAATATGATCATGGCTGATCATCCAACTCAGTATCCTGTACCTGCCTTCTCTCCATACCCCCTGATCCCTTTCGCCACAAGTTCTTATAGAAACTTACAAAATTCTTAAGGGGTTGGACAGGCTAGATGCAGGAAGATTGTTCCCGATGTTGGGGAAGTCCAGAACAAGGGGTCACAGTTTAAGGATAAAGGGGAAATATTTTAGGACTGAGATGAGAAAAACATTTTTCACACAGAGAGTGGTGAATCTGTGGAATTCTCTGCCCACAGAATGTAGTTGAGGCCAGTTCATTGGCTATATTTAAGAGGGAGTTAGATGTGGCCCTTGTGGCTAAAGGGATCAGGGGTATGGAGAAAAGGCAGGTACAGGATACTGAGTTGGATCATCAGCCATGATCATATTGAATGGCGTGCCGGCTCGAAGGGCCGAATGGCCTACTCCTGCACCTATTTTCTATGTTTCTATGTTTCTATGTTTTGCATCAAATTAAATCCTTGACCACTTCCTGCACAAAGGGCGCGGGGAGGAGTAGAAGCAAGGGCGACACGGTGGCGCAGCTGTAGGGTTGCTGCCTTCTGGCCCTGTCCCACTTAGGCGATTTTATCAGCGGACTGCTGGCGACTGTCAAGTTGCCTGAAAAACCGGGAACTGGAACGGCGACTGTCAGAGTGGAACACACACACACACATCACTTCCTTCTCCAGCCCCAGTGAATTTTTAGACAGCGCTCCCCTCGCTTGCCCTGTCTAAAAAATTCACACCGTACAAAGCCAATGTGATACAGACACACACTGCGATCAACAGGAAGGTTGGCGCTGTAAAAAGACGGCTAAAGCACAGTTTATGGTAAGTTCTTTAAAAGAGGGGGGCGGGGGGGAGAAGGGGGAGAAGACGGGAGAGAAGGAGTTGAGACAACTTTTAAGAAGCCAGAGACACACGGCTGTGAAGCTCGGCGGACATTTAACATTACCGGTCGGTTATCCTTGGTTCTGAAAACTACTGCTTACCATTTTTTTTCCCAACGGGCCAATGAAATTCACCGGTCAGCACTGGCTCCAACCTACGAGAATCTCTGAGAACCTTCGACCTCCTAGGAACCCACTAGGACCTCCTGGCGACCCATCTATGGCACGAGAATTCTCGCTACTCTCCATGGCGGCTTCATTCCACTCGCCGCTAATTTTCCAACGTTGAAAAATTCACGGCGATCATAATGAGGCCGCGACTAGTTCCCAGAATGCGGGAACTCCTCACGACCATGAAGGCGACTCCCCGGCAACCACCCGCGCACATGTGGCGACTGCATAGTCTCCTGCAGTCGCCTAAAAAGTCGCCTAAGTGGGACAGGCCTATTACAGCGCCACGGACCCGCGTTCGATCCTTTCTACGGGTTCTGTCTAAACAGAATTTTTGTACGTTCTCCCCGTGACAGCGTGGGTTTTCCCTGGGCTCTCCGGTTTCCTCCCACGCTTCAAAGACGTACAGGTCTGTAGGTTAATTGGCTTGGTATAATTGTAAATTGTCCCTAGTGGTGTAAGATCGTGTTAGTCCGCCTTGATCGCAGGTCAGCGTGGACACGGTGGGCCGGAGGGCCTGTTTCCGTGCTGTATCTCTAAACTAAAGCGGATCTTATTGAAACATATAAGATTATTAATGGGGCTGTCCCACTGTACGAGCTAATTCAAGAGTTCTCTCGAGTTTCCCCTGATTCGAACTCGGAGAATTATGGTAATAGCCGCTCGTAGGTACTCGGGGCTCTCGTGGACATTTTTCAACATGTTGAAATTCTTCACGATCTTCACGAGCTTACCGCGTTTCCTGAGTACCTGCCGTTAGCGTTACGAGCCGCTAAGAGACCTCCCGAGCTCCGACGTACCCGCTATGTACATTCTACGTACATTCTCTAGAACCAGGGGCCATAGTTTAAGAATAAGGGGTGGGCAATTTAGAACGGAGGTGAGGAAAAACTTTTTCACACAGAGAGTTGTGAGTCTGTGGAATTCTCTGCCTCAGAGGGGCGGTGGAGGTCGGTTCTCTGGGTGCTTTCATTTTTTTCCATTTTAGTCTTTATTGCTTTTATGTATGCACAAATAAAACACAAATATAACAACGAAACACACAACAATGCAGTGAAACGTGCAACAGTGCAGCGGGGGTTCAGTTTACAATTAATGATGCAGTATACACAACTATTTTCTTATTAAAACATTTTCCAATAACTCACATTATTGTCAATAAAATTATACAGTGTTGATGTCTCTATTTCTATACCTAATCCATTTTTCCCATTTTCTGTTAAACCCGTCTTCTTTCACTCTTAGAGAATATGTCATTTTCTCCATGACAAATATTTCCTGTACTATGTCTAACCATGTCTAAGTCTGGGTGTGTCCGCTGCAAGCCAGTTTCTTGGAATGGCCTTTCTGCCAGCTGTGAGTAGGATTTTAACCAAGTAAAGATCTTCCTTCAGCACCACTGCATTTATGTTACCCAGGTATAAAATGGAACACCTCTTGGAGACTATATATACACTAATACCTCCTTTAATTCTGAATTCACTCTGTCCCAAAATGGTTCTGTTTTTGGGCAACTCCAGAAGATATGTGCATGATTTGCGTCTGTTTGGCCACATTGCCTCCAGCATGTTTGCTGCCTTAGAATTTGCTTGCTTTTTATGTTAGGCGTAATAAAGAAACAAATCAAATATTTCCAATTAAATTCTCTCCATTTTTGTGAATTAGTGGATGTCTGTCGTGTTACCCACATATGATGCCATTCTTCTTCTCAGATTGTGATGTTCAATTCCTTTTCCCACTTAAATTTCACATAAAAATGTAGTTTTAGTTTGACATTCATTAAACTATGGTAAAGTGTAGAAATAATCCTTGATGGTTTTTGATGATATGCTTTAACTATCGCTTCTACCACAGGAGTATTTGTTTCTAGTGCCTCCATTTTTACCTTTGTAATATCTCTTGTATCTATTGTATCTATTGTAATAATCTCTCAGTTGGAGGTATCTAAACAAGTCTTGGTTCCAGCGTGCAAATCTATCCTTCACATCTTGAAAACTTCTTTGGTCTCCATTTTCAGTAACAGTACAAAACGTAGTCATTCCTTTTTTCATCCACTCTTTAAATGTTGAGTCATACATCCTTGGTTTAAATTCACTATCCAAAGCTATCCATCTTAATACTTTTTGGCCTTTATTCAGTTTAAGTTGTCCAGTAAGAGTGAACCAGGTTCTAAAGTTAATATCGTTATATCGTACACCAGTCACTGAAAGTTGGCGTGCACGTACAGCCAGGCAGTGAAGAAAGCTAATGCAATGTTGGCCTTCATAACAAGAGGATTTCAGTATAGGAGTAAAGAGGTTCTTCAGCAGTTGTATAGGGCTCTGGTAAGACCACATCTGGAGTATTGTGTCCAGTTTTGGTCTCCGAATTTGAGGAAGGACATCCTTGTGATTGAGGCAGTGCAGCATAGGTTCACAAGATTGATCCCCGGATGGCGGGACTGTCATATGAGGAAAGATTGAAAAGACTAGGCTTGTATTCACTGGAGTTTAGAAGGATGAGGAGGGATCTTATAGAAACATATAAAATTATAAAAGGACTGGACAAGATAGATGCAGGAAAAATGTACCCAATGTTGGGCGAGTCCAGAACCAGGGGCCACAGTCTTAGAATAAAGGGGAGGCCATTTAAGACTGAGGTGAGAAAAAACGTTTTCACCCAGTGAGTTGTGAATTTGTGAAATTCCCTGCCACAGAGGGCAGTGGAGACCAAGTCACTGGATGGATTTAAGAGAGAGTTAGATAGAGCTCTTGGGGCTAGTGGAGTCAAGGGATAATGGGGAGAAGGCAGGCACGGGTTATTGATTGGGGACGATCAGCCATGATCACAATGAATGGCGGTGTTGGCTTGAAGGGCCGAATGGCCTCCTCCAGCACCTATTTTCTATGTTTCTATGTTTCTATTGGATCAATTATACTCCTGATATATCCAGGAAGCGCTTTTTCTCCCAAGAGTGTTTGGATGTGGAAGTCAGGGCTATATGTCTCAATCTCTTTCCACCTAGCTACATAGCTATCCTCACACCAATTATTTAGTGGTCGAAGTTGGGCTGCATAGAAATATATCCTAAAATTTGGAAGTGCCATTCCACCTTTGTCCTTTGGCAACTGGAGTGTCGTGTATCGAACTCCGGCCCTCTTTCCTCCCCAAATAAATCTAGATATCAATTTATCCCATTCGGTGAATTGTTTTAATGCTACCTCTATTGTCAGAGATTGAAACAAGTACAATAGCCTTGGTAAAATATTCTTCACCACATTTATCTAACCACTAAAATCCATTGGGTAGATGGGCCATCTTTCTATATCGTTTCTTATGTTTTAGTTGATGTGATTATAATTGGCCCCATACAACATTGATATATTTGTTGTTATATAATATACCCCTAGGTATTTCATTGATTTTGAATCCCATTTAATATTATATATATATATATATATATATATTTATTAAATAGGTGCAGGAGTAGGCCATTCGGCCCTTTGAGCCTGCACCGCCATTCAATATGATCACGGCTGATCATCCAACTCAGTATCCTGTACCCTTTAATAATAATAATAATGCATTTTATTTGCTGGCGCCTTTCTGGACACCCAAGGACACCTTACAGGACATAAAATCACAATACATTTATCAATATTAAATCTAGTTGATTAAAAACAAAAAACAAAAAAACCCAGAAATACACAAAACATTTTAAGTCATTAAAATCAGGGTGAATATGGTGAAAGTTATGTCGGGTATGCTAATCTAAACAGGTGTGTTTTGAGTTGTGATTTGAATTGATCGATAGTGTCCAGGTGACGGATGGGAGGTGGGAGAGTGTTCCAGAGACGTGGGGCAGAGCAGCTGAAGGCTCTGGCACCCATGGTGCTGAGTCTAAATGTGGGGACAGTTAAAATTGCAGCTGAGGAGGAACGAAGTGACCGGGAAGGAGTGTATGGTAGCAGCAGGTCAGAGAGGTATTGGGGAGCAAGGTGGTGTAGGGCTTTGAAGGTCAGCAGTAAAATCGTGTAGTTAATCCGGTGGTGGACAGGGAGCCAGTGGAGCTGAGTGAGGATGGGTGTGATGTGGTCCGATGGATGATCTGGTGCGGGTGATGATCCGGGCTGCAGAGTTGTGAATGCATTGGAGGCGATGAAGAAGTTTATTGGAGGTGCAAGTGAGGAGGGCGTTGCGTTGCAGTAATCGATGCGGGATGTGACCAGAGCGTGGATGAGGACTTTTGTATTGTCTTTGGAGAGGGAGGGGGCGGAGTCTGGAGATGTTGCGGAGATGAAAGTATGCAGAGCGTGTGATATTGCTGATGTGGGGGCCAAAGGAAAGTGTACTGTCCAGAATGAGGCCGAGACGTTTGACATGGGAGGAGGTGAAGACTTTTGATTGATTTCTTCTGGAGCACAATTATATAGGAGGGTTTGAGGTTTTGAAATATTCACTTTATATCCTGCATAAAAATCAAATTTCTCTATGATCCTCATCATCCTTGGAAATGAGGCGGTTACATCATTACGTCATCTGCAAAAAGGCCAATTTTATGTTCTCTGTCTCTTATACTTACTCCCCTCAGTTCCCTGTCTTGACGAATCGCTTGAGCCAATGGTTCAATATATATAGCAAACAGGGTAGGGCTAAGACAACATCCCTGTCTCGTTCCTCTTCCTAACACAAATCTCTCAGTTAAGGACCCATTCACCTTCACTCTTGCAGTAGATTGCTGGTAAATTGCTTTGATAACTTGAATTGAATCTTCGGTAAAGCCAAATCTTTCTAGTGTTTGATGTAAGAATGCTTTCAAGAGAGAGTTAGACAGAGCTCTTAGGGATAGCGGAGTTACGGGATATGGGGAGAAGGCAGGAACAGGGTACTGATTGTGGATGATCAGCCATGATCACATTGAATGGCGGTGCTGGCTCGAAGGGCACAATGGCTTACTCCTGCACCTATTGTCTATTGAATAAACTTCTAGCCTGCCCAACCTCTCCCTATAGCTCAATCCCTTGTGTCCTGGTGACATCCTTGTTCCCAATGTTGGGGGGGTCCAGAACCAAGGGCCACAGTTTAAGAATAAGGGGTAAGTTATTTAGAACGGAGATGAAGAAACACTTTTTCACACAGAAAGTTGTGAGTCTGTGGAATTCTCTGCCTCAGAGGGCGGTGAAGGCCGGTTCTCTGGATACTCTCAAGAGAGAGCTAGATAGGGCTCTTAAAGATAGCGGAGTCAGGGGATATGGGGAGAAGGCAGGAATGGGGTACTGATTGGGGATGATCAGCCATGATCACATTGAATGGCGGTGCTGGCTCGAAGGGCGGAATGGCCTACTCCTGCACCTATTGTCTATAAACTAAGATAAAATAAAAACTAGGAACTGCAAGTGCTGGTTTACCAAGGAAAGACACAAAATGCAGGAGTAACACTGCTGGTCAAGCAGCATCCCTGGAGAACATGGATAGGTGATGTTTCGGGTCAGGACCCTTCTTCAGACTTTAAAGAAGTGAGAGCTGGGAAAGTGTAATGTTGGATATGACTGGTTGAATGGAGAAAGAAGTCAGCTGCGGCCTGAGGCAACCATATTTTTACTTTCTACCCAACAATGTTGGTAACGGAGAAATCTGCAGATGGATTGGTGAAGGTGGATTTACTAGTGGATTGGGGCAGTAGGCGCATCGATTTTCACCAGCTCAAATAAACAAAGAAAACGAAAGTCTAGCACCTTTCTCAATAGAACAACTAGTACAAATAGTACAACTAGGAAAAGGCCCTTCAGCCCACAATGTCCATGCAGAACATGATGCCAAGTTAGACTAATCTCCTCTGCCTGCATGCATTCCAATCTCCCTCCATATCTCTGTGCCTATCCAAACGCCTCTTAAATTCCACCATTGTATCTGCCTCCACCACCACCACCCCTGGCAGCACGTTCCAGACACCCACCACCCTCGCTGTAGAAAATATCTGCCCTGCACAACTCCTTTAAACTTTGCCCCTCTCACCCAAAAGATACGGCCTCCAGCCCTTGACATAACCACCCTGGGAAAAAGATTCTGATTATCTATCCCATCTCTGCCTCTCATAATTTGAGTATAGAAGTTGGGAGGACATTTTACAGTTGTATAAGACGTTGGTGAGGCCGCGTTTTGAGTATTGCGTTCAGTTTTGTGTCCATGTTTAATCAATAACGTTTCATTATTAATGCTTAATGTATTATGTGTCATTCCTAACTGTCACTGTATGTCAATAGACAATAGACAATAGACAATGCAGGAGTAGGCCTTTCGGCCCTTCGAGCCAGCACCACCATCCAATGTGATCATGGCTGATCATCCCCAATCAGTACCCCGTTCCTGCCTTCTCCCCATATGTCGTTGTCACTTGTGGGCGGAGCACCAAGGCAAATTCCTTGTATGTGAATACTTGGCCAATAAACTTATTCATTCATTCATTCATTCATTTTGGTCCCCGCATTAGAGGAAAGATGTTGTCACGCTTGAAAGGGTTCAGAGAAGATTTACGAGGATGTTGCCAGGACTAGAGGGTGTGAGTTGTTCCTTGGAGCGTAGGAGGATGAGGGGTGATCTTATAGAGGTGCAAAAATCATGAGGAATTGATTGGTTAGATGCACAGAGTCTCTTGCCCACAGCAGAAATATTTATTTTGGTGACATTCGATCAGGAAAAAATAATGAGAAAACCACCAGGGAAAACTCTATTTTAGCCTAGGAAGGACCTGCAGATACACACAAAATGCTGGAGTAACTCAGCGGGAGAGGCAGCATCTCTGGAGGAAAGGAATGGGTGATGTTTCGGGTCGAGACCCTTCTTCAGACAGAAGAAGGGTCTATACCCAAAACGTCACCCATTCAGTCTGAAGGGTCTTGACCCGAAAGGTCACCCATTTCTTCTATCTCGAGATCTGCCTATCCCGCTGAGTTACTCCAGCTTTTTGTGTCAATCTTCTGTTTAAACCAGCACCTGCAGTTCCTTCCTACACAAGGATCTGCAGATGCTGGTTTATGCTGAAGATAGACACAAAATGCTTGAGTAACTCAGAGGGTCAGGCAGCATCTCTGGAGAAAGAGAGTAGGTGACGTTTGGGTTGGCACCCTCCTTCAGACTGAAATAATGTTTCAGTCTGAAGTGGATTCAGTGGGTTGTGTCCATGCTGTAAATCTAACCTCCGACGGGATCCCACCAGGGAGTTACGAGGGAGCGGTCTCTGCGGAAAGCCGAAAGGGGAGGAGATGGGAAGATGTGGCCACATCTTCCCATCTCCTCCCGTCGGCTTTCCGCAGAGACCGCTCCCTCCGTAACTCCCTGGTCAATTCGTCCCTTCCCACCCAAACCACACCCCTCCCCTGGTACTTTCCCTTGCAACCGCAGGAAATGCTACACTTGTCGCTTTACCTCCCCCCTCAACTCCATCCAAGGACCCAAGCAGTCTTTCCAGGTGAGGGAGAGGTTCACCTGCACCTCCTCCAACCTCATCTATTGCATCCGCTGTTCCAGGTGTCAACTGCTCTACATCGGTGAGACCAAGCGTAGGCTTTTCGATCGCTTCGCCCAACACCTCCGCTCAGTTCGCAATACCCAACCTGATCTCCCGGTGGCTCAGCACTTCAACTCCCCCTCCCATTCCGAATCCGACCTTTCAGTCCAGGGCCTCCTCCATGGCCAGAATGAGTCCCACTGCAAATTGGAGGAGCAGCACCTCATATTTCGCTTGGGCAGTTTACACCCCAGCGGTATGAACATTGACTTCTCCAATTTCAGGTAGTCCTTGCTTTCTCCGCCCTTCCCCTCCCCTCTCCCACAGCCCACTGTCTCCGCCTCTTCCTTTCTTCCCGCCCCCCCCTCCCCACATCAGTCTGAAGAAGGGTCTCGACCCAAAACGTTGCCTATTCCTTCGCTCCATATGATGCTGCCTCACCCGTTGAGTTTCTCCAGCATTTTTGTCTACTTTAATGTCAGCACCTACTGTAGCTGTGAAAGTGGCGGGCGGCTTTAGCTGGAAGTGCAGCTGCTTTGCCTGCAACTCCTGTAGAGAAAAGAAATCTTTCCTAACACAATTTGAGAGTCAAAACTCAGGGCAGTTCTACACTGCTGGTACAGCAAATACCAAGGACTGCATAGTGCTTCTGCTGTCAATGCCTCATAACCATGAAGCAGGTTTGTACGTTCAACAGAAACCCACCTACATCATGAAATATGGACAGAAATGCTTTTATGAACAACATTCCAGAACTTGGCTGGCCCGACATTAAGTTCATAACTTCATAAGTTATAGGAGCAGAATTAGGCCATTCGGCCCATCAAGTTTACTCGCCCATTCATTCATAGCTGATCTATCTTTCCCTCTCAACTCCATTCCCCTACCGTTCCCCCCATATCCCCTGACACCCGTGCTAAGCAAGAATTTGTCAATCTCCGCTTTAAAAATATCTGCTGACTTGGCCTCCACAGCCTTCTGTGGCAATGAACTCTACAGATTCACCACCCTCTGACTAAAGAGATTCCTCATCATCTCCTTTCTCAAGGTACGTCCTTTAATTCTGAGGCTACGACCTCTAGTCCTAGACTCTCCCACTAGTGGAAACATCCTCTCCACATCCACTCTATCCAGGCCTTTCACTATTCAGTACGTTTCAATGAGGTCCTCCCCCCTCATCCTTCTAAACTCCAGTGAGTACAGGCCCAGTGCTGTCAAACGCTCATCATATGTTAACCCACTCATTCCTGGGATCATTCTCGTAAACAATCCTCATCATTCTCATTGACAAATCTGATCGCCACAGTCGAACACTTCTAAACACAACAGCGAAACTAAGTGCTCGAGCAACTCCGGTTTAGGGCTGTTATTGCCACGTGTACCGAGATACAGATGAGATATACCGTACATGAACACAATCAGGTCAAACTCAAATAGTATAGAATGGTTCTTAACCTGGGGGTCGTGACCCCCAGTGGGGGTCATTTGAGGTTTTGCCGGGGGTCATGATGGGGACACAAATAACATATCAATTTGTTGAGCCCATGTTTAGGAACCTAAAAGCCCTGTCCCACTGTACGAGTTCATTCCAAGAGCTCTCCCGAGTTAAAAAAAATCAAACTCGGGGTAAGCACGGAGAATGAACGTAGCGGGTTCGTCGGAGCTCGGGGACGTCTCTTAGCGGCTCGTAACGCTAACGGCAGGTACTCGGGAAGACTCGCTAACGGCAGGTAAGCACGGGAAGACTCGTGAAGATTTTTCAACACGTTGAAAAATGTCCACGAGAGCCCCGAGTACCGACAAGTGGCCATTACCGTAAATCTCCGAGTTTGAATCAGGGCAAACTCGGGAGAGCTCTTGGAATGAACTCGTACCGTGGGACAGGGCTTTTACAAAGGTACATACCACATACAGTATTTTGTTCACGTATGCGGGTACTGTTGCCAAAAAGGTTAAGAACCACTGAAAGGGAAGATACAGAGTGCAGAACACAGTTTTCAGCATTGTAGCGCATCAGTTCCAGAGACAAAGTCCAATGTCCGCAATGGGGTTGAGGTGAATCGGGCAGTACACTGGAACTCAATGGGGTCAGGCAGCATCTGCGGAGGGATACAGATGCTGCTGACCCGCTGAGTTCCTCCAGCACTTTGTTTTCTGCCCAGTACCTGCAGTTTCTTGTGTCTCCAGTGAAATGAATTGGCCCAAAATATCCCATTCTGGAATAATCTCGAATCAGTTCAGTTCAGTTTAGGTAATTGTCACGTGTACCGAGGTACAGTGAAAAGCTTTTGTTGCGTGCTAACCAGTCAGCGGAAAGACAATGCATGATTACAATTGAGCCGTCCACAGTGTACAGATACATGATAAAGGGAATAACGTTTAGTGCAAGGTGAAACCAGTAAAGTCCGATCAAGGATAGTCCTATCTAACTCACAAAAGAGTTAGATCGAGCTCTTAGGGATAGCGGAATTAAGGGATATGGAGAGAAGGCAGGAACGGGGTACTGATTGTGGATGATCAGCCATGATCACATTGAATGGCTCGAAGGGCCGAATGGCCTACTCCTGCACCTATTGTCTATTGATACTAGTTCAGGACTGCTCTCTGGTTACCATAGGAGAGTTCAGTTGCCTGATAACAGCTGGGAAGAAATTGTCCCTGAATCTGGAGGAATAACCTCTATATTAGCTGAATAATGCTACCATGGCAATGTTTCTGTGATGTTTGCATCTATTTACAGCACTGACGTTCAGTCACGCTAAGCAAGCTATTTGAACGCTGCTGTTTATAATATTGCAAGGCGGCACAGGAATAGACATCCCGTATTATAAAGTCCGCGACCTCAGCTCAAATAATGCAGTTAAAACTAAGCTGCAAATAACATGCCTCAGAGAGTCGCAGGAAACAAACAGTCACAGTGAGCTGAAGCAAACCGACATACAGGTACTCAATGTCTTCCCGAAGATAGACACAAAAAGCTTTAGCTGTTGTTGTCCCTTCAGCTCTCGCTTCTCTTTACCTTCATTTCGCTTCACTTTTGGAATTCTGAAGTTGGGTACATGTCTCTCACACTTACCCCGACTTCCACAATTTTTTACAGCGAAAAAATTCAACATTTTGGCAGTTTTTAACAGGTAGGAAAGTAGGCGTTTCTTGCATTAATAACATATACCGGAAGTTATGGATGTCTTCCAGATGGATTGAGCGGCTCCGTGCGTCAAGCCCTATGACCCGGTGACCTTTCGTGAAACCTCCCTATAGCTGGCAAGCCGAGGTCATGCAAGAAACAGAGGAAAACGGGAGACGATTTTATTCAGCAACTCCGTTCTGGGAGAACATCTATCCTGTGTTAAGAAACCTAAGTTTCAGGGGGTTTAAATCTTGAGTTCAATTTCTAGATTAGATTAGATTAGATAGCCCTTTATTGTCATTCAGACCGAAGTCTGAACGAAATTGCAACAGTCATACGTAAAACAACAATAAACACATATTAACATCCACCACAGTGAGTCCACCCAACATCTCCTCACTGTGATGGAGGCAAAAGTCTCTTCCCTCCTCTTCTCCCTCTCCGCTGAGGCGATACCCCCCCGGGCGATGTTTCCCGCGGCTCAAACACCGCGGCCCGGGGTGGTCGAAGCTGCCGCCCACCAGTCCTGCAGACGCAGCCGCTGGCCCGCGGCCGAACCCCGGACTTAGGCCACCACCGCCAGAACACCGTCCTAGCCACCCTCACGTGAGTACCGTGCCGTCTTCAGCCTCGGGCTGGGCCGCCCCGACATGGGCGCCGAACCTCCCTCGGGCCGGGCCGCGCCAACATGGGCGCCGAACCTCCCTCGGGCCGGGCCGCCCCGACTTGGGCGCTCACGGGAGCACTGTTCCAGCCCTGAGCCGGACCACCCTCACGGGAGCGAGCTCAGGGCGAATCCTGACGGGCTCTGCCTCCGGAGCCTCGAGGTCGCCACCTCCATTAGGCCTCAGCGCTTCTACCTGAGTTTAATCGATTTACAAAAGTTTCAAGTTCTCCCTGCAGTCCGTTTCTTAAACACCTTTACGTTTTGTGCTTGTTTTGACAGCCAAGTACTTTAAATGCCATTTATTGCATTGTAGCAATGATAGGCAACGATTTGACAAAAAGTTAAACCTGTTTTTTTTGTTTGCAAACACACAGCGGTTAATGACATGACAAGAGAAGCATGTAGCTACATAAGAGACACGGAGAAGGTGATCATCGGGGCAGTTCTCTCCATGGTCATGGGAGGCTTTTTATAGTTTAAAAAACTGCATGACATCATTTTTATCCATGTGATGATTTTTCCACACGTCGATAGTCGTTGTTGGCTCAAGAGTAACTCGGGAGAGGAACTTGGTAAACTCGGGAGAGGAACTTGGTACATCGCAGAAATGAGAAGTAAACGGCAAACTTAGACATACACGTGGGAACTCGGTTAAACTCGTGAACATAAACTTGGAATCTCGTAGACAACCACGAGTTTGATTTTTTTCTTTCACTCGTGGGTGGACACGCACCGTGAGAGGGCTTTTAGTGTGCATGAAGAGGTCTCGACCCGAAACGCCACCTATTCCTTTTCTTCCGAGATGCTGTCTGACCCTCTCTCTCTCTCTCTCTCTCTCTCGCTCCCCGTTATGTGATCTCCCTGAGCCAGGAAGTCCCCGTCCCTCAGACCTGAAACACACAGCGCATTGTGGCACAGGCAAAGATGGAGGCTCCCCGGTCCTCATTGCCTCCTTGAAGGATTTTCACATCTTCCTCTCTGCTGACTAAACCAAACCCTTGATCCTGTCCCGCCAGGCTTTTTTCCAAAATTTAGCGACTCAAAATGGGGGGTGCGTCTTCATTGCCGGGAAATACAGTAAGTTCAAGTACAATAAGGGGGTGGGGGGGGGACATGGTGGTGTAGTTCCTTCTCTCCAGAGATGCTGCCTTATTCCAGCTTTTTGTGCCTATCTTCGGTTTAAACCAGCATCCGCAGTTCCTTCCTACACATGGTGTAACTGCGATCTTTCCTCATGCTGTGATACCACCTGCATCAGCTGGGCTTTGCAGAGATTTACACAGTTTTGTGACAGAGTCGTTTGGCTTTGAACGTCAGGCTGCAGCTGTGGTGGGAAGTCTTGACCGCTGAGAGCCGAACAAGTTCACCAGTTCACAAGCTCTAGGAGTAGAATTAGGCCATTCGGCCCATCGAGTCTAGTCCGCCTTTCAATCGTGGCTGAGCTCTCCCTCCTAATCCCATTTCCCTGCCTTCTCCCCATCGCCCTCGACGCCCGTTCTAATCAAGAATCTAATCAAACGACGGGGTACATTTCCATCTCCTGAAGTCGCAGCTCAGACACGGGTCCTTCAGTCCACTTTACCCCTGCTGGCCCTCGACGATTTTTGTTTAGTTTTGAGATACGGTGCGGAAACAGGCCCTTCGGCCCACCGAGTCTATGCCGACCGGAGATCACCAACACTGTCCCACGCACTAGGGACAATTTACAGTTTTTACTGAAGCCAATTAACCTACTAGTCTTGGGGAAGTGGGAGGGAACCGGAGCACCTGGAGAAAACCCACACGGTCATTGGGAGAATGTACAAGCTCCGTGCAGACAGCACCGTAGTCAGGATTGAAACGGGATCGCTGGCAGCAACTCTACTGCTGCGCCACTGTGCGGCCTATTTATCTACACTGATCCCAGTTTCGTTTAGTTTAGTGGCGGAGTGGCGGAGTTGCGGAGTTGCTGTCTTACAGCGCCACAGACCCAGTTTTGACCCTAACCATGGATGCTATCATAGAAACATAGAAAATAGGTGCAGGACGAGACCATTCAGCCCTTCGAGCCAGCACCGCCATTCATTGTGATCATGGCTGATCGTCCCCAATCAATAACCCGTGCCTGCCTTCTCCCCATATCCCTTGGTTCCACTAGCCCCTAGAGCTCTATCTAACTCTCTCTTAAATCCATCCAGTGATTTGGCCTCCACTGCCCTCTGTGGCAGGGAATTCCACAAATTAACAACTCTCTGGGTGAAAACGTTTTTTCTCACCTCTGTCTTAAATGACCTCCCCTTTATTCTAAGACTGTGGCCCCTGGTTCTGGACTCGCCCAACATTGGGAACATTTTTCCTGCATCTAGCTTGCCCAGTCCTTTTATAATTTTATATGTTTCTATAAGATCCCCCCTCATCCTTATAAATTGACTATTGCCTATTGTCTATTGTCTATTGTCACATCTTTGGTATGTGGGAGGAAACTGGAGCACCCAGGGGAACTTTCATTCTGAGTCTGAAGAAAGGTCCTGACCCGAAACATCCCTGTCCATTCCCTCCGCGGATGCTGCTTGACCCGTTAAGTCCCTCCAGCACTTTGTGTTTTGCTGAAGAATTCAACATCTGCAGTTCCTCGTGTCTCGTCCCAAATATTTGCTGGATAACTTCACAACGTCCCTGGACCTCACAGTAGCTGCAAAGCCCGTTGAAAAATGGGAAAGAATGTGCTGGTTTGACGATATGTGGGAAATGAACTGGAAAATACATTTTTTCTTCTATTTATTACAGGTCTGATTCATTTGGTCTTGTGCCATGAATCGAGTCGTACATCAAAATAACAGTGCTTCCAAAGAAAGTGAAGTGGAAAATTGACCCATTTTTACTGAATGGTGAGGAAGGCTTCTAGTGTCTACACGGTCACTCTTTAATTTAGAGATACAATGCAGAAACAGGCCCTTCGGCCCACCATGAAACCAGCTAACCCCACACACTAACACTATCCTACGCACACTAGGGACAATTAGCCTACAAACCTGCACGTCTTTCGAATGTGGGAGGAAACCGGAGATCTTGGAGAAAACCCACGCGGTCACGGGGAGAACGTACCAACTCTGTACAGGCAGTAGACAATAGACAATAAGTGCAGGAGTAGGCCATTCGGCCCTTCGAGCCAGCACCCGCCATTCACTGCTATGCTGATGACACCCAGATCTATCTCAGCACCAAGTCCCCCCACCACCCCCCTCTCTCCCATATCAACTCCTGCCTATCAGCCATCAAATCTTGGATGCAACTCAACTTTCTTAAATTAAACAGTAGCAGAACAGAATTTCTCCTCATTGGCTCCAAATCAACACTTACCAAAATTAACAACCCCACTCTCACTATTGACGGCACCACTGTCTCCCCATCCCCTCAGGCCCGCAACCTTGGCGTGATCCTTGACTCAACGCTCTCCCTTGAGCCTCACATCCGCCATGTTGTCAAATCATCATTTTTTCACCTCCGCAACATTGCAAAAATCAGATCCTCTCTCACACCCCCCGCTGCTGAAAGACTCATCCATGCCTTCATCTCCTCCCGACTGGACTACTGTAACTCTCTTCTTTTCGGAATCAATTCCAGCAACATCAACCGACTCCAACTGGTCCAAAATGCAGCCGCCCGACTCATTACCCACACCAAATCCTGGCACCACATCACCCCAGTTCTCAAAGAACTTCACTGGCTTCCCATTTCCCACCGGATCACCTACAAAATCCTGGTCCTCACCTACAAAGCCCTCAACAACCTGGCCCCCCTTATCTCATTGACCTCCTCTCCCCCTACCAACCCTCACGGTCCCTCAGATCCACATCAGCCGGTCTCCTCTCCATTCCGAAAGCAAACCTCTGCACTTTTGGAGGCAGAGCCTTCTCCAGGGCAGCTCCCAGGCTCTGGAATTCCCTCCCACAACTGGTCCGAAATTCTGAGTCCCTCACCATCTTCCAGTCCCGCCTCAAGACCCATCTCTTCACCTCTGCATACCCTTAGTCCCATGTTCCCCTCCCCTCTGTCTTACTGCTCTATTTTGTTTTGTTTATTCCTGACTCTCAATGTAAAGCGACTTTGAGTCCTGAAAAGCGCTATATAAATAAAATCTATTATTATTATTATTATTATTATCCCCAATCAGTACCCCGTTCCTGCCTTCTCCCCATATCCCCCAACTCTGCGATTTTTAAGAGCCCTATCTAGCTCTCTCTTGAAAGCATCCAGAGAACCTGCCTCCACCGCCCTCTGATGCAGCGTCATAGGCTCGGATGAACCAGGGTCTCTGGCATTGTAAGGCAGCAACTCTACCGCTGCGCCACCGTGCCACCTCTTGCTATTGGTTTTCATGTGATGATTCACACACTTGTTTTGTGGGGCAATAATAATTCGTGACGCAATCCACCTATTGATCTGTCTCCGTGGCATTAAATATAAATGATCGTCAAAGAATCTAATTGCAGGTAAAGGAAGGTAAAGGGCCTGTCCCACTTGGCCGTCATTTGCGCCTCATTTACGCGTCATATGTAAAATAGGTCGACGCGCATAGAGAAGCGTGGGGTGTGGAGATGCGCGCATTATCGGGCGGTGCTCCAGGATTTCGTGCCGTACGAAATCCTCGCGCGCCACCTGCGTGACGTATCGCGTACGCACGCTGACACATTGGGTACGCACGCTGACGCATTGGCGTCTCTCGCTGGCGTCCCGACGTCTCACATGTATCGCGTGGTGGCGCATGGTTAGGTCACCGTGCGTAACCATGCGTCGCCGCGCCCCGCAGGGTATTCTGATGACATCACACGCACCAGACGGCATGATGACGCGGTGATTTGCGCGCGACGTCGCGCATAACGACGCGTCGACCTATTTTACATATGATGCGTAAATGAGGCGCAAATGACGGCCAAGTGGGACAGGCCCTTAACTTTCCAATACAAATGCAAGTGCTCTTCATAAACACCCCGTTCTGTCCGAGCACTAACAACAGTAACTAAGAGATAACCATGCCACAAAGTGGAAACTGCAAGAAAAGTTGCAGCTATAATTTAAAGACACCATCTGCAATAATCTTGTCAACATTTCAAACGTTACAAGTTCACAAGTTATAGGAGTAGAAATAGGCCATTCGGCCCATCGAGTCCACTCCGCCATTCAATCATGGCCGATCTCTGCCTCCTAATCCCATTTTCTTGCCTTCTCCCCTTGACACCCGTACTAATCAAGAATTTGTCTATCTCTGCCTTAAAAATATCCACTGACTTGGCCACGATCAGCCAAGTAGACTGAGTCTTCACCCCCCCAAACCCCACACCACGCCTCTAAACCCTCCCCCCCACCACCACCACATCCCCTCTAAACCCTCCCCCCCCTCCCCCACCACCACCCCATCCCCTCTAAACCCTCGCTCTCTGTAAGCTAAGTGGCCACACTATTCAGCATTGGATCAATTTGTGCCTTTATTGCACCTAAAGCATTGCAGGCCACTTGATTTTTGTTTTTGTGTGTGGGAATTATTTTGTGAGAGAAAAAGCATGTGGAAGGGCCTCCAGGTTCCCACGTTAGTTATCAATTTACAAACCGCAGCAACTGAAATCAATTTTAACGGAACTCCGATACAAGGAACTGCAGAAGTTGCTTTGCAAAAAAAAAGACAAAACATGCTGGAGTAAAAGCCCTGTCCCACTGCACGAGTTCATTCAAGAGCTCTCCCGAGTTTTAAAAAAAATCAAACTCGTGGTAAGCACGTAAAATGAACGTAGCGGGTACGTCGGAGCTCGGGGACGTCTCTTAGCGGCTCGTAACGCTAACGGCAGGTCCTCAGGAAACGCGGTAAGCTCGGGAAGACGTGTGAAGATTTTTCAACATGTTGAAAAATGTCCACGAGAGCCCCGAGTACCCACGAGCGGCCATTACCGTAAATCTCCGAGTTCGAATCAGGGCAAACTCGGGAGAACTCTTGAATGAACTTGTACAGTGGGACAGGGCTATCACTCAGCAGGTCAGGAACCATCTCTGGAGAACCGTACAGTGATGGAGTCATGGAGCATGGAAACAGACCCTTTGGCCCATCTTGCCCATTTTGTCCTTTGTACCTGTGCATGGACTGATTGTAGTCATGTATAATCGAGTTTAACGGTAAATAGCAGGCAACTCAATCTTCCTTCAATATGTATCGTGGTACATATGAAAAGTAATGAACCAATACCACTGACAAGGCCATAACACAGAGGAACGGAATTAGGCCATTCGGCCCATCGAGTCTGTTACACCATTTGATCATGGTCGATCTATTTTCCTCTCTCAACCCCCTTCTCCTGCCTTCCGCCCGTAACTTTTGACACCCGTACTAATCCAGAATCTGTCGATCCCCGCTTTAAAAATACCCATTGACTTGGCCTCCACAGCCATCTGTGGTAATGAATTCCACAGATTCACCACCCTCTGACTGAAGAAATCCCTCCTCATTTCCATACTAAAGGTACGTTCTTTTATTCTGAGTCTGTGCCCTCTGGTCCTTGACTCTCCCACTGTCAGTGGAATGGGAGTGTAATGAGGAGCAAATTGAGAGGGCAAGGGACCGATAGATTCTTGATTAGTACGGCTGTCAGAGGTTATGGGGAGAAGGCAGGAGAATGGGGTTAGGAGGGAGATATAGATCAGCCATGATTAAATGGCAGAGTAGATGATGGGCCGAACGGCCTAGTTCTACTCCTATCCCTTATGAGGGCTGAGGTGGAAAGATAGAAATAAAATACACAAAACCTTTATCACACCGACATTATCTTTGTTCACGCTTTTAACACACAAAGATGAGTTAACTTGAATATTAGATTAAAAAAATTAGACAATAGACAATAGACAATAGACGATAGACAATAGGTGCAGGAGTAGGCCATTCGGCCCTTCAAGCCAGCACCGCCATTCAATGTGATCATGGCTGATCATCCCCAATCAGTACCCCGTTCCTGCCTTCTCCCCATATCCCCTGACTCCGCTATCTTTAAGAGCCCTATCTAGCTCTCTCTTGAAAGCATCCAGAGAACCTTCCTCCACCGCCCTCTGAGGCAGAGAATTCCACAGACTCACCACTCTCTGTGAGAAAAAGTGTTTCCTCGTCTCCGTTCTAAGTGGCTTACTCCTTATTCTTAAACTGTGGCCCCTAGTTCTGGACTCCCCCCAACATCGGGAACATGTTTCCTGCCTCAAGCGTGTCCAAGCCCTTAACAATCTTATATGTTTCAATGAGATCCCATCTCGTCCTTCTAAACTCCAGAGTGTACAAGCCCAGCTGCTCCATTCTCTCAGCATATGACAGTCCCGCCATCCCGGGAAATAACCTTGTAAAATCAATGTTAAGGAAATGTGAAGGAAGGAACTGCAGATGCTGGTTTACACCTGCCCGTCCCATTCAGTTACTCCGGCATTTTGGGTAAAATTATTGCTTCATGTACAAAGGAAGAATTCCAGTCACAAGGGGACTAAGAAAGGAACTCTGCCATGCTCACCTTTTGGTTTCTTCATCTGCGGTAGACTGCTGATTGTAGTTGCTTGAATTATTTCAACGACAATTTGATATCTGTTCAAGAGACAGAATTGTGAATTCTTTTTTTTTATAATTTATTTATTTATTTATTTTATATTTTAATTTTTTATTTATTAGAAGTACATTACATTACAACCACATACATTAGTACTCGTCACTTATGTCTTCTTACAATTAATGTACTCCATTTATTTTTTACACTAGGAAAGGAAAAGATTGAAAGAAAGAAGAAAGTGAAGGAAAAAGTGAAAGTGTAGAAAATGTGACAACAAAAAAGGACGAAGACCCTATAAGAACAAAATTAAAAACAAAAGAAAAAGAGTTAAGAAATAGACCCTAGAAAAGAAAGAGAAAGAGAAAGAGGAAAAAGAGAGAAACAAATATTTTTATGAGCATTACGCAAATGGGAAATACCAACTCTTCAACTAGCATCCCCCCTGTTTGTGAATTCTTTTGACTTAAGTAATATATGCAATCACAATGCAGCGGCAATTTGATTAAATACCCCACTAATAACCACAAAAACAATAGCTAAAAGCTAAACACAAAATGCTGGAGTAACTCAGCGGGACAGGCAGCATCTCTGGAGAGAAGGAATGGGTGAAGTTTGGGTCGAGACCCTTCTTCGGACCTATGGGTCTTATGGGCCTGTCCCACTTACGCGACTTTTTTGGCGACTGCTGGCACCCGTCGTAGGTCGTTGCAGGTCGCCGAAAATTTTCAACATGTTGAAAATCCAGCGGCAACCAGAAAGACGCTACGACTCTTTGGGCGACTGAGGAGACGACTCACGACCGTACAGGTGACACGTCGCGGGGTGAAGCCTGTATGGTCGTGAGTAGTCGCCCAAAGAGTCGTACCTTGTTCCGGTGGCCGCTGGATTTTCAACATGTTGAAAAATTTCGGCGACCTGCAACGACCTATGACAGGTGCCGGCAGTCGCCGAAAAAGTTGCGTCAGTGGGACAGGCTCTTAAGCATTTGGGTTAGGGTTAGGGTTAGAAGGGTCTCGATCCAAAACGTCACATACTCCTTCTCTCCAGAGATGCTGTCTGACCCGCTGAGTTACTCCAGCATTTTGTCTATCTTCAGTGTAAACCAGCATCTGCAGTTCCTTCCTACACACTCCAATGTCTAAAAACGTACAATAGAGGGCAACTTTTCACGATGAAAGAAGAAAATGTCAAGGAGATGTGCCAGCCAAGCTTTTATTTTACACAGCTTTAAGATAAAAGGGGGAAAGTTTAGAGCAGATGTGTGGGGCAGATAATTTACAGAGATTCATAGTCATAGAGTGATACAGTGTGGAAACAGGCCCTTCGCGTCAACTTGTCCACACCAGCCATCAATGTCCCAGCTACCCTAGTCCCACTTGCCTGCGCTTGGTCCATATCCCTCCAAACCTGTCCTATCCATGTACCTGTGCAACTGTTTCTTAAACAATGGGATAGACCCAGCATCGACTACCTCCTCTGGCAGCTTGTTCCATACACCCACCACCCTTTGTGTGAAAAAGTTACCCCCTCGGATTCCTATTCAATCTTTTCCCCTTCACCTTAAACCTATGTCCTCTGGTCCTCGATTCCCCTACTCCGGGGAAGAAACTCTGATGACGATTCCTCTCATGATTTTATACACCTCTATAAGATCACCCCTCATCCTCCGTCGCTCCATGGAATAGAGACCCAGCCTGCCCCAACGTTTTTCCCTATAGCTCAGACCCTCTAGTCCTGGCAACCCAGAGATTGGTGGGTTCCTGCAATGTGCTGCCAGGGCTGGCGTTGGAAGCGGATATGATAGTAGCGTTTAAGAGGCTTTTGGATCGGCATGTACTGTAGATATTCGTATAGTTTAGTTCAGAGATTTAGCACGGAAACAGGTCCTTCTTCCCGCCAAGTCCGCGCCGACCAGCAATCCCCCGCACGTTAACATTATCCTACACACACGAGGGACAATTTTATATTTACACCAAGCCAATTAACCTGCAAACCTGTAATTCTTTGGAGTGTGGAGGAAACTGAAGATCTCAGTGGAAACCCACACAGGTCACGGGGAGAACGTACAAACTCCGTACAGACGGCACCACAGTCAGGATCGAACCCGGGTCTCTGGCGCTGGGAGGCAGCTACTCCAACGCTGCTCCACCATGCTGCTCGCAGGGAATGGAGCATGAGCTTGCCGTTATGTTCGGCATGGACATTGTGGGCTGAACAGCCAGTTCCTGCGCTACGTCGTTCTATATTCTATGTTAATAGACAGTAGACAATAGACAATAGGTGCAGGAGTAGGCCATTCGGCCCTACGAGCCAGCACCGCCATTCAATGTGATCATGGCTGATCATCCCCAATCAGTACCCCCGTTCCTGCCTTCTCCCCATATCCCCCTGACTCCGCTATTTTTAAGAGCCCCATTTAGCTCTCTCTTGAAAGTATCCAGAGAACCGGCCTCCACCGCCCTCTGAGGCAAAGAATTCCACAGACTCACCACTCTCTGTGTTTCCTCGTCTCCGTTCTAAATGGCTTACTCCTTATTCTTAAACTGTGGCCCCTGGTTCTGGACTCCCCCAACATCGGGAACATGTTTCCTGCCTCTAGCGTGTCCAAACAATCCCTTAACAATCTTATATGTTTACAAATGTTTATATGTTAACAAATGTCAAGAAAAATGCCAGACAAATTACCATGACGATTATTGTACAAATGAAAATTGTGAAACGCAAAATTTCCCTTCTTCCCTAAAAATTCACTGAAAATTCAACTCACGCTGGTCACCATTTCTGCCTTTGTCTATTGACATAAGGCAGAAATGGAAACTATTTATCTAAATTATTATCTACCCTTACAGAATTGGAATAGGACAGGATAGATTTAGAGGGATATGGGCCAAACGCGAGCAGGTGGGACTAGTATAGATGGGGCACCTTTTATTCGGCATGGGCAAGTTGGGCCGAAGGGCCTGATTCCATGCTGGATGACTCTTCGAATGCCTATTAATTTATTTCAGACCTTTTGCCTCCACTGCTCTATTCAATCTGCCATTCGATGTACAGACAGTGCTTCGAGGCATCAGTTCAAAAGTTGTTGTTTTATCCGTTTGTATACATGTCCGTGCGGCTGTGAAGCAGATCTCGACAAGATCTGGGGTAAGCCGTTTAGAACGGAGACAAGGAAACACTTTTTCACACAGAGTGGTGAGTCTGTGGAATTCTCTTCCTCAGAGGGTGGTGGAGGCAGGTTCTCTGGATGCTTTCAAGAGAGAGCTAGATAGGGCTCTTAAAAATGGCAGAGTCAGGGGATATGGGGAGAAGGCAGGAACGGGGTACTGATTGGGGATGATCAGCCATGATCACATTGAATGGCGGTGCTGGCTCGAAGGGCCAAATGGCCTACTCCTGCACCTATTGTCTATTGTCTATTGACATTAATGTTTTCTATTCCACTTATATAGTGCACTCTCATATCTTTGTCGTTTGTTTAATTCCAGAGCTGAGACTCTGGAATTTTATTTTAAACTTATCAATAAAGACAGTCCTTTGCCTCCGGTGACATTGGTGACTCTCAGACTGTCCTTGATCAGATTTTACTGGCTCTACCTTGCATTAAACGTTATTCCATTATCATGTGTCTATACACTGTAAATGGCTCGATTGTAATCATGTATTGTCTTTCCGCTGACTGGTTAGCACGCAACAAAAGCTTTTCACTGTACCTCGGTGCAGAGAAGGTTCACCAGACTGATTCCTGGGATGTCAGGACTTTCATATGAAGAAAGACTGGATAGACTTGGCTTATACTCGCTAGAATTTAGGAGATTGAGAGGGGATCTTATAGAAACGTACAAAATTCTTATGGGGTTGGACAGGCTAGATGCAGGAAGATTGTTCCCAATGTTGGGGAAGTCCAGGACAAGGGGTCACAGCTTAAGGATAAGGGGGAAATCCTTTAAGACCGAGATGAGAAAAACGTTTTCACACAGAGAGTGGTGAATCTCTGGAACTCTCTGCCACAGAGGGTAGTTGAGGCCAGTTCATTGGCTATATTTAAGAGGGAGTTAGATGTGGCCCTTGTGGCTAAAGGGATCAGGGGGTATGGAGAGAAGGCAGGTACGGGATACTGAGTTGGATGATCGGCCATGATCATATTGAATGGCGGTGCAGGCTCGAAGGGCCGAATGGCCTACTCCTGCACCTATTTTCTATGTTTCTGTGTTTCTATGGTACACGTGACAATATACTAAACTGAACCAATCCGGGGATAATCTTCATGTTCCCCTTGGATTGCCTTTGGCAGCCTTCAAGCTATCGTCTAATGGAGAGCCAAGCAACCTTAACATGAGCATCTCAAGGTTTCACTCCCAATGATGTCGCAAAAAGCAAAGCATTCTGCTCATATTCTTGAGCTCCCTTAAGAGTTTAGGAAACAGGCCCTGCACGCTTCCATCATCCTACACACACTAGGTACAATTTACAATAAAACCAAGCCAATTAACCTACAAACCTGCACGTCTTTGGAGTGTGAGAGGAAACTGGATATCCCGGAGAAAATCCACACAGGTCACAGGGAGAACGTACATACTCCGTACAGACAGCACCCATAGTCAGGATCGAACCTGGGTCTCTGGCGCTGTAAGGCAGCAACTATTGTGCTTGGGTTCGACTGATTGTTGTAATGTATAGAGTATCGGATCTTTTTGGATAGCACGCAAAACAAAGCTATTCACTGTACCTTGGTACACGTGACAATATTAACCCTAAACTTAAACTGGGGTCACAATCCAAAACATCGACAGCCCCTTTGCCTCCACAGATGCTGCACGACCCACTGAGTTTTTCCAACAAGTTGTTTTTATTCTATGAAAGTGTTATTTGTGCAGAAACTTGTTCGCAGAGAGTTAAACATTTTCACTGAACCTGGCAATCTTCAATATGCCTCGAATCTGCTCAATGGTGACATTACATGTGAAGACTGGAACAAATTTCGTTTTCCCATTATTCGTCTTGTACGCTTGGCAAAACCTAATGCAAAGCACTAATTAGTCTGGGGTAAAAAAGATGACTGAGTCTGCATGAGAATTGAGTAGTTCGTTCAGGCCCAAATCAATGTAATAAATGAATGTTTAAGAAAGAACTGCAGATGCTGGAAAAATCGATAGGAAGTCAAAAAAAGCTGGAGAAACTCAGCGGGTGAGGCGGCATCTATGGAGCGAAGGAACAGGCGACCCTTCTTCAGAATGTGCAGATTGCAATAATAGTATTGAATATGTGAAGACTGAACATCAGGGGTTTAAACAAGAAAACAGATGCTGAGCCAAGAAGCAGTTTAAAGCCCTTGTCAGACTAGCCGTCATAGCCGTCAATCGGGTGGCACGGTGGCGCAGCGGTAGAGTTGCTTCCTTACAGCGCCAGAGACCCGGGTTTGATCTTGACTATGGGTGCTGTCTGTACGGAGTTGGTACGTTCTCCAAATGACCGCATGGGTTTTCTTCGGGGATTCTGGTTCCCTCCCACGTTCCAAAGACAATAGACAATTGACAATAGGCGCAGGAGTTGGCCATCCGGCCCTTCGAGCCAGCACCGCCATTCAATGTGATCATGGCTGATCATCCCCAACCGGTGCCCCGTTCCTGCCTTCTCCCCATATCCCCTGGCTCCGCTATCTTTAAGAGCCCTATCTAGTTGTACCGCTGCTGGCAAATTCATTTCACTTGCACTTTATGTGCAATGTGACGAATAAAACCGTATTGTATTGTAGTTCTCTCTTGAAAGCATCCAGAGAACCGGCCTCCACCGCCCTCTGAGGCAGAGAATTCCACAGACTTGCGTGTGCGGATTTGTAGGCTAATTGGCTTCTGGAAATTGTCCCTGATGCGCAGGTGTACGGGGTGAGCGTTGGTCGGCGGCGAAGGGCCTGTTTCACCGCTGTATCCCGAAACGAAACTTAAACTAAAAGTAAAGGATGGCTTTTGCCAAACAGAGGAGGATAATCATTACCTCAGCTGCTTTAAGAACTCCACGTCACAGCTGCCGTTGATGAGTTTGATGAACTCCTCGTAGGACGGGGCGTATGTGTAGGCCTTCTTGTGGTGCTCATTCACCTGCTCCCTGTGCTCCATCTGGGTCAGCAGCATTCGGTTAATGTAGTCAGGGTCGCTCAGCAGTTCCACCATCGGTTTTAGTACTGTGAACAACAACAGACACATACACAATGGTAAGGCTCTGGGGAGTGTTGTAGAGTAGAGAGATCTAGGAGCGCAGTTCCACGGTTCCCTGAAGGTGGAGTTTATTTATTCAAGCATGTGTATATATTTATATAATGGTATATGGACACACTGATCTGTTTTGTAGTCAATGCCTACTATGTTCGGTTGTGCTGAAGCAAAGCAAAAATTTCATTGTCCTATCCGGGACACATGACAATAAACTCATGGCCGGATAAAACTTCGGCCCAACTTGCCCACACTGGCCAACATGTCCCAGCTACACTAGCCCCCACCTGCCCACGTTTGGTCCATATCCCTCCAAGCCTGTCCTATCCATGTACCTGTCAAACTGTTTCTTAAATGTTGGGATAGTCCCTGCCTTAACTACCTCCTCTGGCAGCTTGTTCCATACACCCACTACACTTTGCGTGAAAAAGTCACCCCTCGGATTCCTATTCAATCTTTTCCCCTTCACCTTAAACCTATGTCCTCTGGTCCTCGATTCCCCTACTCTGGGCAAGAGTCTCTGATCGTGATTCCTCTCATGATTTTATACACCTCGATAAGATCACCCCTCATCCTCCTGCGCTCCATGGAATAGAGACCCAGCTTACGCAACCTCTCCCTATAGCTCAGACCCTCGAGTCCTGGCAACATCCTTGCAAAATCCTCTCTGAACCCTTTCCAGCTTGACGACATCTTTCCTATAACACGGTGCCCAGAACTGAACACAATACGCTAAATGCGGCCTCACCAACAACTGCAGCATGACCTCCCAACTTCTACACTCGATACTCTGACTGATGAAGGCCAACGCCTTTTTGACCACCCGATCATAGAAACATAGAAAATAGCTGCAGGAGGAGGCCATTCGGACCTTCGATCCAGCACCGCCATTCATTGTGATCATGGCTGATCGTCCCCTATCAATAACCCGTGCCTGCCTTCTCCCCATATCCCTTGATTCCACTAGCCCCTAGAGCTCTATCTAACTCTTCTCTTAAATCCATCCAGTGATATGGCCTCCACTGCCCTCTGTGGCAGGGAATTCCACAAATTCACAACTCTCTGGGTGAATTTTTTATTTCTCACCTCAGTCTTAAATGGCCTCCCCTTTATTCTAAGACTGTGGCCCCTGGTTCTGGACTAGCATCTAGTTCTTGGAAGGCGTAGAATTCTAAGAGTTTACAGACATCATAAATTTATCCTGCGATTCTTTTTTTTTCACGAAACCATAAGTTGTTGGAGTGGAATAAGGCCATTCGGCCCATCAAGTCTGCCATTTAATCATGGCTTATCTATCTTTCCCTCTCACCCCCATTTTCCTGCCTTCTCCCCATAACCCCTGACACCCGTACTAATCATGGACCTATCTATCTCTCCCTTAGAAATATCCATTGATTTGGCCTCCACAGCAATTCACTGTAGTAATGAATTCCACAGATTCACCACCGCCCTTTTATTCATAATATATATAGGCTCCACAGAGACACAGCTGGTAGAACCATTGTCTCACAGCACCAGCGGATGATCAGCCACAATCACATTGAATGGCGGTGCTGGCTTGAAGGGCCGAATGGCCTACTCCTGCACCTATTGTCTATTGCCTATTGTCAGAGACCCTGAGCTCGTGTGATGTCTGTGTGGAGTTTGCACATTCTGGCCATGATTACACTGGTTTCCTCCAGGTGCTCTGGCTCCTCCCACATCCCAGAGCATCAGGTTTGTAGAATATTTGGCCTCTATAATGCAAAGTGGGACAGCATAGAACTAGTGTGCAGGAAGGAACTGCAGATGCTGGTTTATACCGAAGATAGACACAAAATGCTGGAGTAACTACGTGGTACTCCACCTGCAACTGCTCGGACAGGAAGGCTCTGCAGAGGGTAGTGAGGGGAGCAGAGAAGATCATTGGCGTCTCCCTACCCTCGGTACAAGAACTGTTCCCGAGCCGCTGTCGGAAAAAAAGCTCAGAGAATTGCTAAGGACAAACTGCACCCCCTCCACATACACCTGGATCTCCTGCCATCAGGCAAGAGATATCGCAGCATCAAAGCCCGGACTACAAGACTGCTAAACAGCTTCCTGCCATATGCTGTGAGGCTGCTAAACAGCCACTCTGTACTCACAGTCACCTGATCTGCGGCTTGGCACGGACACTATAATAACTGGCACTGGCCACTTCAATAACTGGCACTGGCCACTTCAATAACTGGCACTGGCCACTCAAATCAGCCACCCCGGACATGTTTATGATTGGTCTTACTGTATTTTAACGTTGTTTTTATCTATTTTAACTTTATACTCTTCCATCAGGGACTGGATTGTTTTAGTGTTGTTATTATTATGTGTGAAATGTTTTAAACTTCATGTGCGATGCTCCGGTATTCCCTGGGAAACGTCTTATCGTTTTGCACTGCACAACTGTTGCTTGCAAGATGACAATAAAAGATTGAACTGAATTGAATTGAATTGAATAACTCAGCGGGACAGGCAGCATCTCTGGAGAAAAATAATAGGTAACGTTTCAGATCGTAACTCTCTCTCGGACTGAGAGTAGAGGGTTTCCTCTACTTTCAGTCTGAAGAAGGGTTGCGACCCGAAACGCCACCAAACATCACGGGTCAGGCAGCATCTCTGAAGAACATGGATAGGTGACGTTTCAGGTCGCCATGCTCTCCAGAGATGCTGCCTGAACCGCTGAGTTACTCCAGCACTCTTCGGCATAAAGCAGCATCTGCAGTTCCTTCCTTCACTGAACTCCTCTACCTTCTAAGTAGAAAATTAATGGGAATTCAATTCCGAATTGAATTTCCATGACCTTGTGGATTAATTTACAGAAAAACTTCACGCTGGAAGCAAGACCTAATGACAAAATTGATTGTCTCCTCAGGGGAATATCAATACTAATGGGAGCTTCCGTGATTTGTACGTGTATACATCCCTTGATGGCAGCTTTGACCAACCCTTTGAGTGCAACAGCCATGACCTTCATGCTGTAAACATTATCGGTTAATTTTGTGCAGTTCGATAAACTAATGGATGATTTTTACGATCCATATTTCACTAGGACGTGCAGGTTTGTAGGTTGATTGGCTTGGTATAAGTATAAATTGTCCCTCGTGTGTGCAGGATAGTGTTACTGCGCGGGGATCGCTGGTCGGTGCGGACTCGGTGGGCCGAAGGGCCTGCTTCCGCGTTGCGTTTCTAAACCAAACTAAACTGAAGCGGAAAATCAATAAGTTGGAAATGCTGGAAGTCTGAAATACAGGTAGAAAATGTTTGAAACAGCAGGCGAAGTGGCACTTGGGGAAAATAAGTGTTTGTGTTGAAGGTTGAAGACTCTTCGTTAAAACTGGGAAAGTGAAGAAACAGATGTACTCTCTGGCTCCCTGGCCCTATGGCATAAGGTGATAGGAGCAGAATTAGGCCATTCGGCCCATCAAGTCTACTCCTTCATTCAATCATGGCTGATCTATCTCTCCCTCCTAACCCCATTCTCCTGCCTTCTCCCCATAAGTCCTGACACCCGTACTAATCAAGAATCTATCTATCTCTGCCTTAAAAATATCCATTGGCCTCCACAGCCTTCTGTGGCAAAGAATTTCACAGATTCACCACCCTCTGACCAAAGAAATGTCTTCTCATCTCCTTCCTAAAAGAACGTCCTTTAATTCTGAGGCTATGACCTCTAGTCCTAGACTCTCCCACTAGTGGAAACATCCTCTAATCAAGAATCTATCAATTTCCTCCCTTAAAAATACCCAATGACTTGACCTCCACAGCCTTCTGTGGCAATGAATTCCGCAGATCCATCACCCTCTGACTAGAGAAATTCCTCCTCATCTCCTTAAAGGAACGTCCTTTAATTCTGAGGCTATGACCTCTAGTCCTAGACTCTCCCACTAGTGGAAACATCCTCCAATTCCAATTCCAATTCAATTTATTTGTCTTTGGACAAATTTGTCATTGGACCCCTTGAGGTCCAAACGAAATGTCGTTTCTGCAGCCATACAATACAAAACAAAGAACACCCGAGACACAACACAATTTACACATACATCCATCACAACGCTGTGATGGAAGGCAAAATAACGTATCTCTCCACTGCACTCCCCCCCCCCCCCCCCGATGTCAGAGTCAAAGTCAAAGCCCCCGGCGGCGCGATGGTGATTATCCGCGGGCCATTAAAGCCACGCCGGGTGATGCAAGGTCGCGCACCGGGTCTTGGTGTTAGAGCCCCGTGCGTGCACCCGCAACCGCCCGGCGCACATTCCAAGCCGCGCGGGGGGATAAAGCCCCGCTCCAGGTGCTCCTCAACCCCGCAACTCGGGCGGGAGAAGTCGCCGCTGCGGAAGCCCGAAAAGCGGTCTCCCACCAGGGGACCCGCGGCTTCCAGTGTTGCCGTCCGCCAGACCGCGGTTGTAGCCTCCGAATCTCCGGTGGTCGGGTCGCAGCAGCGATTGTCTCCACCACAGCTCCACCCGCTCCGGACTCGGCCAGCCCCGCGACGGTGAGTAGTCCGCAGCTCCACGGGAGCCCCAGGTCGTTCCTGCTGGAGGCCCTCCACGTTGCCCAGCCCCAACGACAACGGAGACCCGACAAAGAAAAGGTCGGGTCTCCCGTGCAGGGGAAAGATTTTAAAGTTTCCCCCCCCACCCCCACCCCCACCCCCACCCCCCCACACACATACCCCGACAAAAAAAATAATAAAAACTACATAAAAACGAGACAAAAATAATAAAAGACAGACGGACTGCAGAGGCCGCTGCAACGAAAAGTCGCGCCTCCCCACATCCAAGCCCATCCAAGACTTTCACTATTTAGGTATGTTACAAAACTTACCTTCAGTCGCGCTGTAATTCTGCACTGGCCGTGTGCGCGATTTTGGCGCCTTTAAGGGGGGGGCGGGGTTAAAACGCGGTTTCTCCTCGCTTGTCCTGGAATATTTTGTTGGAGTACAAACCTTCGCTGACAAAATCGTTCCTACCCGCGATTTGTGAATTTTTTTTTAAATTAAATCGTCAATGTCAGCGCTACAGTCATTTTAAAAGCAGCTCCTGAAGCGTCAACGCCAATAACGGGGACGGATTTCACACAATGGACAGGTAAACAAAAGTGCTTTCTTTAAATGTATAAAAGTGCTTCTTAAGAAGCCTTTAATTCACATTTTGTCATGCGACACGGTGATTTTATTCCCCGAATTAACGGCAGTATTTTCATGCCAATACGGGGTTAAATTCACCGCAAATGAACGTTCCAAAAGATCGCGTTCCAGCAAATCCCTCACTCGCAAGATGAATTAAATGCCCATTAATTTACAGGTATTAAACATTCAATTCCTTCCATTTGGCCTGTAAATTCATGAAAATTAGATAAAAAATTATGTTATATTGTGAATTATTGTGTGAATGTTATTTGGACACTTAGGCTATTTAAAAATGTTAATCTATTCTTAAGAAATTGATAGATGTTTAGATCTAGTAATTGAATTTTGTAATTAGCTACAATTAGGTAACTAACTAATTATATGCTTTACTTTCATGTCTTCGAAGTAAGATTGTTTCATATTTGTTTCAGAATGCTTCAATCTATAATACCTGAACATTTCTTTCAGTACCATAATTTTTAAGAAAGTTATGGGCTTTTAACTGTCCTCGATCACAGCTTTTGTGTTAAGTCAATGGAAAAGCAATAGGGAACTAGATGCTAATTTCTGAGTATGATAATGGCCATAACTTTTTTAATACTGAAGATATGAAAGTGAATTAAGTGTCAAATTAAACTTCTTTTTATGCTTATCTGATGGGATAAATTGCAGACTTTATTTTTTAAATCTCAAAATTTTGTAACATTGCTACACTATTTTGTATGTTTCAATGAGGGCCCCCACCCCCCTCATTCTTCTAAACACCAGCGAATACTGGCCCAATGCTGTTCCTTTGGATCAATCAGCGACGTGGAGAGGGGGGACGTGCTGCATGGGCAACAGCCTGTCCTCCATATGACATCGCCCAGGCTTGCATTCGACCACACATCACCTGCAAACTAGGATGCATCACCCATGGTCAGTCATGACCGAGGTTGGCTTACTACTACCATAGGCCCAGTGCTGGCAAACGCTCATCATAGGTTAACCTACTCATTCCTAGGATCATTCTTGTAAACCTCCTCTGGACCCTCTCCAGAGCCAGCGTATCCTTCCTCAGATACGGTGCCCACAATTGCTCACAATATTCCAAATGTGGCCTGACCAGCTCCTTATAGAGCCTCGTGGCTCTGTGGGTCCGTGTGTCTGTGGGTCCGTGTGTCTGTGGGTCCGTGTGTCTGTGGGTCCGTGTGTCTGTGGGTCTGTGTGTCTGTGTGTCTGTGTGTCTGTGGGTCTGTGGGTCTGTGGGTCTGTGTGTCTGTGGGTCTGTGGGTCTGTGGGTCTGTGGGTCTGTGGGTCTGTGTGTCTGAGACTTTAAGGGTCTGTGTGTCTGTGTGTCTGTGGGTCTGGGTCTGTGGGTCTGTGTGTCTGTGGGTCTGTGTCTCTGTGTGTCTGTGTGTCTGTGGGTCTGGGACTGTGGGTCTGGGTCTGTGGGTCTGTGGGTCTGTATGTCTGTGGGTCTGTGTGTCTGTGTCTCTGTGTGTCTGTGTGTCTGTGGGTCTGGGTCTGTGGGTCTGTGTCTGTGGGTCTGTGGGTCTGTGGGTCTGTGTGTCTGTGGGTCTGTGGGTGTGGGTCTGTGGGTCTGTGTCTCTGTGTGTCTGTGGGTCTGGGTCTGTGGGTCTGTGGGTCTGTGGGTCTGTGTGTCTGTGGGTCTGGGTCTGTGGGTCTGTGGGTCTGTGGGTCTGTGTCTCTGTGGGTCTGGGTCTGTGGGTCTGTGGGTCTGTGGGTCTGTGGGTCTGTGGGTCTGTGGGCTGTGTATCTGTGTGTCTATGTCTGTGTGTCTGTGGGTCTGAGACTCTAACGTTCTGTGTGTCTGTGTGTCTGTGTGTCTGTGTCTGTCTGTGTGTCTGTGTGTCTGTGGGTCGATGACTCTAGTGGGGATAACCAGCCCATGGAGCATGTAGCAAATCGCAAGATCTATTCTTTGAAATAAGCCTTTTAATCAAATTGTAATTATGTTTTTGTTGTACGAATATTACATTATTTATTTAATTCGCGTGAATTTGAATGTCAGAATTTTAGAGGCATTTAAAATTGGGAATTCAGAGATGCTGAGTTGGGGAACGAAACAGTGTTTCAGGGTGAAGAGCCTTCATTAAAACCGTGGAAAGTGCTGAAACAGGTGTGCTCTCTGGCTCCATGGGTCAGATATCCAGAGATGCTGCCTGAGCCGCAGAGTTACTCCAGCATTTTGTGTCCTCTTTGGTGTAACGCAGCATCTGCAGTTCCTTCTTACGCATAAGTTTGAAACAAGATGGAGACACTGGGAAACTACAGATGCTGCTTTGCGATGGGGAGTGGGTGGCGTTTCCGGTTGAGACCCTTCTTCCTTGGAGAACACGTCAGCTATCCATGTCCTCAAGAGATGCCGCCTGGCCGGTTGCGTTGCTCCTGCACTTTGAGTTTAAGTCGGGCGGCTCTGTGTCGCAGCGGTAGAGTCGCTGCCTAAAGGGCCTGTCCCACTTGGGCGCCATTTGCGCATCACGCAGGTGGCGCGCGAAGATTTGGGGAATCCCAAAATGGTGGGGCGCCGCGCGCGACCGCGTGTCACTGCCTACGTCCCCGCGCGCGCATCACGTGCGCGTCACCACGCGCGTGTCAGTGCGTCGTGACGTGGTAAATGATGTAAATGATGTCGCGCAAATGACGAGCAAGTGAGACAGGCCCATCACAGTGCCAGCACCAAAGACCTAGGTTCGATCCTGACTACAGGTGCTGTCCGTACGGAGTTTGTACCTTCTCCCCGCGACCTGCGTGGGTTTTCCCCCGTGATCTTAAGTTTCTGCCCGCACTCTAAAGACGTACAGGTTTGTGGGAAAAAGCGTAAATTGTCCCCAGGGAGTCCCCCAAGATTAGTGTTAGTCAGTGTGCTGTTCGGTGTGGACTCGGGGCCTGTTTCCCACGCTATAGCTCCAAAACTAAACTAAATTAAACAAAAAGTCCGAAGCAAAATGGTAATGGTGTGACTGTCCCACAGGACTCTGGCCACGTACCTTTCATGGCTAATATTTCAGCAAGGACAATGCGCAGGCTGCGAGAGGAGATGTCTTTTGACGTTAAGAGGTAAAGCACCAGGACCCGCGAGCACATCTGCAGGGAACTGGTCCTCGTCCTTGTCGCTCTTCAAGGCACGGGTGCAGGGGGAAGGGTTTCGGTTGCTGCACCTCTTGCCTGAAAAAAAAAAAGGAATCAGGCAACATGAAACATTGATACATATTTCACACCTTGGGCAACAGTCCTCAACTGAAAAAACAGACAGAGTGCAAAGGAGGGCCATTGAGAGGGAGGGAGGGGGGCCGTCTAGTGGGAGGGGGGGGGCGTCGAGAGAGAGGGGGGGGGGCGTCGAGAGAGAGGGGGGGGCGTCGAGAGAGAGGGGGGCCGTCGAGAGAGAGGGGGAACCGTCGAGAGAGAGGGGGACCTTAGAGAGGGGGGCTGTCGAGAGAGAGGGGGGCCTTAGAGAGAGACGGGGGGGCTGTCGAGAGAGAGGGGGGCGTCAAGAGAGAGGGGGGGCTGTCGAGAGAGGGGGGCGTCGAGAGAGAGGGGGGGCCGTCGAGAGAGGGGGGGGGCCTTAGAGAGAGAGGGGGGCCTTAGAGAGAGAGGGGGGCCTTAGAGAGAGAGGGGGGCCTTAGAGAGAGAGGGGGCCTTAGAGAGAGGGGGGCCTTAGAGAGAGAGGGGGCCTTAGAGAGAGAGGGGGCCTTAGAGAGAGAGGGGGTCCTTAGAGAGAGAGGGGGGCGTCGAGAGAGAGGGGGGACCTTAGAGAGAGAGGGGGGCGTCGAGAGAGAGGGGGGTCTTAGAGAGGGGGGCGTCGAGAGAGAGGGGGGGGCGTCGACAGAGAGGGGGGCGTCGACAGAGAGGGGGCGTCGACAGAGAGGGGGGGCTGTTGAGAGAGGGAGGGGGCGTTGAGAGAGAGAGGGGGCCTTCAAGAGAGAGGGGGGGGCGTCGACAGATAGTGGGGCGTCGAGAGAGAGGGGGCGTCGAGAGAGAGGGGGGCGTCGACAGAGAGGGGGGCGTCGACAGAGAGGGGGCGTCGACAGAGAGGGGGGGCTGTCGAGAGAGGGGGGAGGCGTTGAGAGAGAGAGGGGGGGGGCGTTGAGAGAGAGAGGGGGGGCCTTCAAGAGAGAGGGGGGGGCGTCAACAGATAGGTGGGCCGTCGAGAGTGAAGGGGGACCTTCGAGAGAGAGGGGGACCGGTAAAAGCTGGGAGTGGGGCCCCATGCCGCCGAGAGCTACATGGTGGCGGCAGGCAGAAGATAGGACCGTTCGGTGAATATTTGTAACGTTGTCGGCTCCAGAAACATGGCGGCTCTTGTGTACTGCCCGGGTGAGGGCTGCTGCATGAATTTACCGGGTTGGAAGCAATACAAAGCATTCTACTGCATCAAGGTACATGTGACAATAAAGTATCATGGAATTCTTGAGCAACTCGGCAGACCAGCCAGCATCTCTGGAGGACATGGATGGGCCACCATTTGGGTCAGGACCCTTCATTCGCGTGAGTGTAATCAGTGGGAGAAAGCCGGAAGAGTGGTGGGGGGCTGGACAAAGTCTGGTGGGTGATAGGTGGATACAGGTGATGGAGGGGCTTTGATTGACAAAGGGCTGGACAAAAACCAGAGCTGAAAAGACAAAAGGTGTGAGACAAGGATAGATTCATTCATCATCGTTGAAAACATTAGCGACTGGAGGGGAATATTTGATACCTTTTCCAAAATACTTCAAACTATGGACCCAGATATAAAACTGATCATATTAGGTATGTCAGAGGCCTGCTCTAAGCTAACGATATTTCAAAGACGTTTCCTCATTTACGGCCTAATAACGTCGAAAAAATGAATACTTACATTTTGGAAACAGACAACAGTCCCCACAGTGAAGATGCGGATTACAGATATGTCCGAGACACTATACTTGGAAAACATTAGGCTTGTCTTGGCGGAAAAAACAGATCAATTTCTTAAGACATGGGCACCCTTTCCTGAATTTTTACAACAATAGGATGGTGAAACACAAATTTAAATTTAAATCCGATGCTATGTTGGGTGAGGGGGGGGGAGGGGCGTCGAGGGGAGCCGTCGAAAGAGAGGGGGGCCGTCGAGAGAGCCCCCCACTTCTCGTCGCCCCCCCCCTCTCTCTCGACGGCCCCCCTCCCAGTGGAGGCCAATTCACTGGATGTTTTCAAGAGAGAGTTCGATTTAGCTCTTAGGGCTAACGGAATCAAGGGATGTGGGGAAAAAGCAGGAACAGGGTACTGATTTTTAGATGATCAGCCATGATCATATTGAATGGCGGTGCTGGCTCGAAGGGCCGAATGGCCTACTCCTGCATCTACGTTTCCATGTTTGGTTTTCTCCCATCTCCCAAAGTCATGCGGGTTTGTAGGTTAATTGGTCTATAAAATCGTCCTGAGTGTGTAGGGAGTGGATGAAAAAGGGGGAATAATAACACAGAATATTAACACAGAATAATAATAATACTACACTTTATTGTCATTGTAAACGCATACAACGAAATCTCAGGCGCACTGCCCGAGCGGAGCTCCAACGTATCAGATAAATAAATAACAACAATGAAAACAGCAAAAACAGCAAGAAAAACGTCGTCAGGTCAGAATGTGCAATAATTCACAGTATTGGGTTATAGCAGTACAGAATATTGGCTATGGGGGCTGTGTGTTCATTGCAGAGTTCAGAGTGGCGATGGCCTTGAGGTGTTAATCTTGTGGTGTGTGATTTGATGGACCTGTAAACGCTTTCCTGAGGGCAGAAGGACAAACAAGTGACGTGCGGGATGAGGCGAGTCCTTTAGGAGGCGTGATGCCTTCTGCAGGCAACGAGAGCTGTAGATCTCTTCCAGGGCAGGCAGGTGTGTGTTGGTGATCTTCTGGGCTGTGGTGATGACTCTCAGCAGATGTGAACTAATGTGAACGGGTGACTCGATGGGGCGGAGAGAAGATAAGGAGCTGATCAGAAGAGAAGGTTGCATGCATTGGATGTTGGATTATTTGCTGATCAGTTGAAAGGACGCTATTAGGGGAGGGAGGCAACTCTCTTCTGTTTCCCCACAGACTGCATCAAGCCATTCCTTAATAACATGAAAAAGAGCGATTGTCGGAACTCCTCAGTCTCACACGTTTGTCTTGCTTTCATAGAAACATTGAAAAATAGGTGCAGGAGTAGGCCATTCGGCCCTTCGAGCCTGCACCGCCATTCAATATGATCATGGCTTCAAATGGACGATGGTTAAATTGCATGTGAAATGTTCATTTTCCTATACAGTAACACCGCCTGCATCAACTTAGGTGGCGGCACAGTGGTGCAGCGGTAGAGCTGCCGTCTTACGGCCCCAGAGACCCGGGTTCGATCCTGACCACGGGCGCTTGTCTGTACAGTGTATGTACGTTTTCCCCGTGACCTGCGTGGGTTTTCTCCGGCTGCTCCGGTTTCCTCCCACACACACAGGTTTGTAGGTTAATTTGGCTTCGGTAAAAATTGTAAACTTTGCCTTTTGTGTAGGATAATGCTAGCGTGCGGGGTAATCGCTGTCCGGTGCGGACTTGGTGGGCCTGTTTCCACACTGCATCTCCAAACTAAACTAAACTTACTCATATCCCTACCATAAAATCTTCTGAATCTTCTGAATTTGTAGTCGGGCAGGGCAGTACTCTGCATATCGCCAACTTGGGCTAGGGTACTGTCCGATTCACTTCACCTCTATCTACCCCATTGCGGGTATTGGACATTTGTCTCTGGAACTGGTGCGTTACAATGCTGAGAACTATATTCTGCACTCTGTATCTTCCCCTTTGTACTTGAGTTTGACTTGATAGTACTTACGCATTTATGATGTATCTGATCTGCTTGGATAGCAGATCAAACAGATCCTACACACACTGGGGACAATTTACAATTTTACCAAGCCAATTAACCGGTCCGCAATAACCAACCTGACCTCCCGGTGGCTCAGCACTTCAACTCCCCCTCCCATTCCGTATCCGACCTCTCTGTCCTGGGCCTCCTCCATGGCCAGAGCGAGCAACACCGGAAATTGGAGGAACAGCACCTCATATTCCGCTTGGGGAGTCTGCATCCTGGGGGCATGAACATTGAATTCTCCCAATTTTGCTAGCCCTTGTTCTCTCCTCCCCTTCATCAGCCCTCGGGCTGTCTCCTCCCATCCCTCAGCCCTCGGACTCCTCCTCCGCCTTTTTCCTTTCTCTCTCCCCACCCCCTATCAGTCTGAAGAAGGGTTTCGGCCCGAAACGTTGCCTGTTTCCTTCGCTCCATAGATGCTGCTGCACCCGCTGAGTTGCTCCTGCACTTTTGTGTACAACCGACAAACCTGCACGTCTTTGGAGTGTGGAAGGAAACCAGAGCTCCCGGAGAAAACTCACACAGGTCACAGGGAGGACGTACAAACTTCATACAGACAGCACCTGCAGTCAGGATCCAAGCCGGGCCTCTGCCGCTGTAAGGCAGCAACTCTACCGCTGCGCCACCGTGCCACCCATGCTGAATATCAAAGGTAGACACAAAGTGCTGGAATAACTCGTTGTGTTTAAGAAGGAACTGCAGATGCTGGAAAACCGAAGGTGGACAAAAATGCTGGAGAAACTCAGCGGGTGCTGCAGCGTCTTTGGAGCGAAGGAAACAGGCAACGTTTCGGGCCGAAACCCTTCTTCAGACTGAAATACTCAAGACTGGAATAACTCAGCAGGTCAGGCAGCATCTCTGGTGAAAAAGGATGCGTGACGTTTCAGTTCCTGACCCTTCTTCAGTAAACCAATATAAAGCAGCAATCCTGTTTGGACTTGAATTCCTAACGAAATAAAGGAATTTATTTTCCCTTTAAAATCACCCGGGATATCTCCAGTCTGCCGATAATCTCCAAGGTCATCAACTAATTCCACGACTAACTTGGTCCAAAAATGTGTAAAAGAATATGTACAAATAAAAAAATGTCCATGTTCTCCAGAGATGCTGCCTGACCTGCTGAGCTATTCCAGCACTTTGTGTCCATCTTTGGTAAAAAACAGCATCTGCAGTTCTTTGTATCTACTGAATATTATTAAAGAGTTATGTGCTCATAAGGTCATAAAGATATGAGGAATAGGAATAGAATTAGGCCATTCGGCCCATTGTCTACTCCGCCATTCAATCACGGCTGATCTATCTCTCCTAACCCCATTCTCCTTTCCTCCCCATAACCTCTGACACCTGTACTAATCAAGATTCTATCTATGGATGGGTGACGTTTCAGTTCACGACCCTTCTTCAGTAAACCAGTAAGTCTGAAGAAGGGTTTCGGCCCGAAACGTTACCTATTTCCTTCGCTCCATAGATGCTGCTGCACCCGCTGAGTTTCTCCAGCATTTTTGTGTACCTAAGATTCTATCTATCTCTGCCTTAAATATATCCACTGACTTGGCCTCCACAGCCTTCTGTGGCAAAGAATTCCACAGATTCACCACCCTCTGACTAAAGAAATTTCTCCTCATCTCCTTCCTAAAAGAACGTCCTTTAATTCTGAGGCTATGACCTTTCGTCCCAGACTCTCCCACTAGTGGAAACATCCTCTCCACATCCACTCTATCCAAGCCTTTCACTATTCTGTACGTTTCAATGAGGTCCCCCCCCCTCATTCTTCCAAACTCCAGCGAGTACAGGCCCAGTCAAACGCTCATCATAGGTCAACCTACTCATTCCTGGGATCATTCTTGTAAACCTCCTCTGGGGAATAAGGGGTAGGCCATTTAGAACGCAGATGAGGAAAAACATTTTCATCCAGAGAGTTGGGAATCTGTGGAATTCTCTGCCTCAGAAGGCCGTGGAGGCCAATTCTCTGGATGCTTTCAAGAGAGAGTTAGATAGGGCTCTTATAGCTAGCGGAGTCAAGGGATATGGGGAGAAGGCAGGAACGGGGTACTGATTGTGGATGATCAGCCATGATCACAGTGAATGGTGGTGCTGGCTCGTAGGGCCGAATGGCCTACTCCTGCACCTATTGTCTATTGACCCTCTCCAGAGCCAGCACATCCTTCTTCGGCCATGTTGATTTTCACTTAATATTCAGGACTTGGTCAAGGCCAAGTCCCAGAGAGTAGTTTAATGAACCTTGAATTAATATTATGCTTCCGGGAACAATAGCTAAGTACAATTATATTTTTCATTTTTTGTTTCATGCAGGTGTACAATTCTTCCAAACACCAGCATCTGCAGTTTCTTCTGAACAATACTTCCAGGACTAGATTTAAAAATCTCTCTCTCATTTTCATTCAGACCCAAGCCTCCACCTTTTCACTACTGAACCATGCAGCTGGGCCATGAGCTACTGTCGCTACCCAAACCTGGCCCTCATTAGTGAAGAACACCAAGTTTATATACAAACTAGACCAAGTGGGACCCGTCGGGTTTCGTCCCCTCAACGCGGGGGGCGGCCTGCGGCGTCTCACACACACTAACCACCCCCCACACACACAGGGGGGGGGTCAAGGGATGGGCAGGGAGGTGGAGGGGGAGGGTGGAGGGGGACAGAGGGAGGAGGGGGAGAGGGGGGGAAAGGGGGAGAGAGTGGGGGGAGAGAGAGGAGAGCGGGAGAGAGGGGGATAGAGGGGGGAGCGGGGGGAGAGGGTGGGGAGGGAGAGGGAGAGAGAGGAGGAGGGCAGAGAGGAGGGGGGGAGAGAGGAGGAGGGTAGAGAGGAGGGGGGAGAGAGGCGGAGGGAGGAGTGGGGAGAACGGGAGGAGAGGGGGGAAGATGAGGAGGGGGGGAAGATGAGGAGGGGGGAGATGAGGAGGGGGGAGATGAGGAGAGGGGGGAGAGGAGGGGGGGAGAGAGGAGGGGGGAGATGAGGAGGGGGGGAGATGAGGAGGGGGGGAGAGGAGGAGGGGGGAGAGGAGGAGGGCGGGGAGAGGAGGAGGGCGGGGAGATGAGGAGGGGGGGAGAGAGGCGGAGGGAGGAGAGGGGAGAGCGGGAGGAGAGGGGAAAGATAAGGAGGGGGGAGATGAGGAGGGGGGGAGAGGAGGAGAGGGGGGAGAGGAGGAGGGGGGGAGATGAGGAGGGGGGGAGAGGAGGAGGGGGGGAGAGGAGGAGGGGGGGAGATGAGGAGGGGGGGAGAGGAGGAGGGGGGGGGGAGATGAGGAGGGGGGGAGATGAGGAGGGGGGGAGAGGAGGAGGGGGGGGAGAGGAGGAGGGGGGGAGATGAGGAGGGGGGAGATGAGGGAGGGGGAGATGAGGAGAGGGGGGAGAGGAGGGGGGAGATGAGGAGGGGGGAGATGAGGAGGGGGGGGAGAGGAGGAGGGGGGGAGAGGAGGAGGGGGGGAGAGGAGGAGGGCGGGGAGAGGAGGAGGGCGGGGAGATGAGGAGGGGGGGAGAGAGGGCGGGAGGAGAGGAGAGGGGAGAGCGGGAGGAGAGGGGAAAGATAAGGAGGGGGAGATGAGGAGGGGGGGGAGAGGAGGAGAGGGGGGAGAGGAGGAGGGCGGGGAGATGAGGAGGGGACCCGAGCGGGCTGCGAGCGAACGGGCTGCGGGGCCCGCGGCGAGTGGTGCGGCGGATACTCGAGGGAGGTCGCGGGCGGGCGCGATCTGAGGACGGTCAAAAGCAGCGGAGGGCAGGCCGATCGTGGCTTCCGTGAGGGGGAAACCCATCCGCGTGACAGACGATCGGGTGGGGGGGACGGACTGGAGGTCGTCCCCCATGACGGCCAGAGATGGCCAGGTGGGATCGGGGATCACCAGCGAGGAAAAGGCGTCACGATTCCCCGAGTCCCCCCCGCGATCGACGGAGGAATCGCAGGTCTCCAGAGACGGCCTCTCCCAGAGGGAGTAATGGCCACCACGGCCACCTTCCCACCGCGCTGCCCCGCACCTTCACCCGCGCGCCGATAGCGACCGCCGCCGCCATGTTCTAGAACTTGCCATGGCTCCGAAAAGCGGTCTCCCACCAGGGACCCGCGAGAGCTCCCGGTGTTACCGTCCACCGGGCCTGTGGCTGGAGCCTCCGAAGCTCCGGGGTCGGGCCGCAGCAGCGCGCCACCACAGCTCCTCCCGTTCCGAACTCGGCCAGCTCCATGATGGTAGGTCCGCAGGCTCTGCGACTGGAGCCCCCAGGTCGTTGCGGTCGGAGGCCTCTCCACCGTGCTAGGCCCCAGCGACAACGGAGACCCGACAGGGAAAAGGTCGGGTCCCCGCACAGGGAAGGGATTATAAGTTCCCCCACCTCGCCCCCCCACACATACCCAGTTTAAAAAACACTATAAACTACACTCAACGGGACAAAGAAAATAAAATAAGACAGACGGACTGCAGAGGCCCGCTGCGATGTGGGTCGTGCCTCCCACCCAGTATAAGTACAGGGATAATGTTTCCTCAGAATAAAATGGTCCAAAGGCAAATTCTGAGTAAATAAGAGTTTCAAAAGAAATCACAAGGAGAATCTGCAAAACACTGCAGAATATTTAACCTCTTATGCACAACGCCACGCACAAGTAAACCGGTGATCCCGGAGAAAACCCACGCAGGTCACGGGGAGAACGCACAAACTCCGTACAGACAGCACCCGTAGTCAGGATCGAACCTGGGTCTCTGGCGCTGTAATGGGCCTGCCCCACTTGCCCCATTTTTTAGGCAACTGCCGGCGACTGTCATAGTCGAAGCAGGTCGCCGAAAAACCTGCGACAACCTACGTCATCCTGGCGACAACCTACGTCAGGAGACATCAAGCTACGCTCATTGGCGTCAAACCCACTGTCGCCGAAATTTTTGCAACCTGTAGAAAGTTTAGCGGCGACCAGAAAGACGTTACGACTTTTTGCGCGACTGAGGAGACAACGCCCGGCGACCACCGGCGATCATTGTGGCGACAAACTGGTCGCCTGTAGTTGCCTAAAAAATCACATAAGTGGGACAGGCCCATAAGGCAGCAACTCTACCGCTGTGGAAACCATGCAACTCCATGCTGAATATTAAAGGTATTCGAGTAACTCAGCCGGTCAGGTCATAAGGTCATAGGTTCATAAGTGATAGTAGCAGAATTAGGCCATTCAGCCCATCAAGTCTACTCCGCCATTCAATCGTGGCTGATCTATCTCACCCTGCTAACCCCATTCTCCAGCCTTCTCCCCATAGCCCCTAACCCCCTTAAAGGAAGGCGATGAAGAGGAATGGTGGGTGGTGGAGGAGTGGAATGATGAGGGTGGTGAATCCGCGCTGACCAGCGATCCCCGTACACTCGCACTATCCTACACACACTCGGGACAACTTACGAATTTTTGCAGAAGCCAATTAACCTACAGGCCTGTACGTCTTTGGAGTGTGGGAGGAAACCGGAGCACCCGGAGAAAACCCACGCAGTCACGGGGACATCGTACAGACAGCGCCCGTAGTCAGGATCAAACCCGGGTCCCTGGTGCTGTGAGGCAGCAACTCCACCGCTGTGCCACCGGGCCGCCCCCCAAGTTGTCACTTGATTACATTGCCTTGAGATTCAAAAATAAATGAAAAAATAAATATGCAAACTAAACTAATTGTTGATTATGAGGAGATGAATTGATAGGATTAGAGTTAATGAGGTCGGTAATTTCAGTACTGGAAATGTCAGAAATGTCTTGCAATCTGTAATTGACTAAGACAGATATTTTGGTGGCACAGAAATATCTTGTTATTTCCAGAAGGAAATAATAAGATAAGGAAAACAAATATTGAGTGAGGAACACTTTCAATAAAAATGTGTTTGTTTTGTGCACCCATCAGTTGAGTTGATAAAGATGGGCCTATGGAAACAGGCCCTTCGGCCCATCGAGTCCATGCCGACCATCTAGTTCTGCGTCATCCCATTTTCGAATCCACTCCCTGCACACTGGGGACAATTAACGGAGGGATAATTAACCTACTAAAAGGGCCTTGTCCCACTTGGGCGTCTGTTGCGCCTCACGCAGGTGGCACGCGAAGATTTTGGTGAATCCCAAATTCCTGGGGGGGCCGCGTGCGACTGCGCGTCACTGCCTACGTCCACCACGCACCATGCACGCGTAATGCACGCCATGCGCGCATCACGTGCGCGTCACGACGCTCGCGCCGTGCGTCGGTGACGCGTAAACGATGTCGCCGTAAACGACGCGCAAATTACTCCCAAGTGGGACAGGCCCTTAAGCCACACGCCTTTGGGATGTGGGAGGAAACCCAGAGCAAACGCACGCCGTCAAAGGGAGAACGTACAAACTCCGTACAGACAGTACCCGAGGTCAAGATCAAACCCAGGTCTCTGGCGCTGAGAAGCGGAAACTCTACCAGTTGTGCCACAGTAACGCTTCGCCAACTCATGGGCCGCAGGCTTGATGTCATTCTAATTTAAACCAGTGGTAAAATTTTATCATCTATAGAGCATTCTATATAGCATTCAGTTTTCTGAACCTGAACCATATCGCGTTCAGGTACAGCAGGCAGAGAAGAAAGTGAATGGCATGTTGGCGTTCATAACAAGAGGAGTTGAGTATCGGAGAAAAGAGGTTCCTTCTGCAGTTGTACAGGGCCCTAGTGAGACCACACCTGGTGTATTGTGTGCAGTTTTGGTCTCCAAATTTGAGGAAGGACATTCTTGCTGTTGAGGGAGTGCAGCGTAGGTTTACAATGTTAATTCCCGGGATGGCGGGAGTGTAATATGCTGAGAGAATGGAGCAGCTGGGCTTGTACACTCTGGAGTTTAGAAGGATGAGAGGAATCATTGAAACATGTAAGATTATTAAGGATTATTGAGGCAGCGTAGGTTTACAAGGTTAATTCTCGGGATGGCGGGACTGTCATATGTTGATAGAATGGAGCGACTGGGCTTGTATACACTGGAATTTAGAAAGAATTAGAGGGGATCTTATTGAAACATAAGATTCTTAAGTGTTTAATGTTTAAGAAGGAACTGCAGAATGCTGGAAAATCGAAGGTAGACAAAAAATACTGGGAGAAACTCAGCGGGTGAGGCAGCATCTATGGAGCGAAGGAAATACTCCAAAGATTAGTAAAGGATTGGACACGCTAGAGGCAGGAAAACATGTTCCCAGTGTTGGGGGAGTCCAGAACCAGGGGCCACAGTTTATGAATAAGGGGTAAGCCATTTAGAATGGAGATGAGGAACGGGGGTACTGATTGTGGATGATCAGCTATGATCACATTGATGGCGGTGCTGACTAAAAAGGGCTGAATGGCCTACTCCTGCACCGATTGTCTATTGTCTATCTGGAAGAAAGTATATGTTGCCAAACTCTACTCCTTAGTTTAGTTTAGTTTAGTTTAGAGATACGGTGCAGAAACAGGCCCTTTGGCCCACTAAGTCCACACCGACCAGCAATTCCTGCACGCTAACACCATCCTACACATACTACGGTCAATTTACAGAAGCCAATTGATCTACAAACCAGTACGTCTTTGGAGTGTGGGAGGAAACCGGAGCTCCCGGAGCCAACCCACGTGCTCACCGGGAGAACGTGCAAACTCCGTACAGACAGCACCTGTAGTCAGGATTGAAACCGGATTGAGCTATGCCGTTGCACCACTGCGCCACCCTATCAGGCAGTACCTTGGAGAACATGGATAGGTGACATTTTAGGTCGTGACCCTTCTTCGGACAGATTGTACATGCTTTGTGCTACCACTCAACCAATGGAATGGAAAGGAAGGGAACATTGTCTGGTCAGGTGGACACCAAATGCTGGAGTAACTCAGCGGGACAGGCAGCAGCACTGGAGAGAAGGAATGGGTGATGTTTCGGGTCGAGACCCTTCTTCAGACCTTCTTCTGAAGAAGGGTCTCGACCCAAAACGTCACCCATTCATTCTCTCCAGAGATGCTGCCTGTCCCGCTGAGTTACTCCAGCTTTTTGTGCCCATCTAAAGAGATATTTGAGCAGATGCACGTCCTAAAGTGGCGGTGTGGCGGTGGCGCAGCGGTAGTAGAGTTGCTGCCTCACAGCGCCAGAGACCCAGGTTCGATCCTGACTACGGGTGCTGTCTGTACGGAGTTTGTACTGTTCTCCCTGTGACCGCGTGGGTTTTCCACAGGTGCTCCGGTTTCCTCCCACACTCCAAAGACGTACAGGCTTGTAGGCTAATTGGCTTGGTATCATTGCAAATTGTCCCTGGTGTGCGTCACCAATCCATGTTCTCCAGAGATGCTGCCTGACCCGCTGAGTAACTCCAGCATTTTGTGTCTACCTTCGATTTAAACCAGCATCTGCAGTTCTTTCCCACACACAATGTCTGGTCAGGTTGTGGTAACATTGAAGAGGAAATAATAATATGGAGGTCATTGCAAAATTGAGCTCTGGCAGCTGGCCTTATGTGACTCCTGATTCATAAGATTATCATCTTTATTTTTCTGTCACTGGATGGAAGCTCCTGAGGCCAGCATTAAATTCTGCAACAAATGCTGAGTCAGCCGAATGTCAGCTGCGTCACCCTATTAATAGTTGAGCAAAATAGAACAAAGAAAGGAAGTCAAAGCAATAGGGAGATGTGAGAAACTGCCTAGAATTGGTGACTTCTGCACGCCCATGGGTTCTAGAATATTCCTCTTATCAGTGGCAC